>JBBPMC010001270.1:0-11961 GCA_038090115.1 Strobilomyces echinocephalus
TGGACTAGAGAACCAGGCAAGCAAAGCAGTCGGTCACCAACTAGAGAGTGGATGATCAATCCATTCACTAGGTTGGGTTAGGAAACCGTTCATTGCTTGTGTTCCCCTAGTGCCATATGCTAGTATGGTTGATGGGAGATCAAAGACTACCAAGCGTTGGTAGTCCTGTCCACTCCCATATATGGGGCTGAGCTGCATGTTTGGTCATGCTTGACCTGGCACACAAGAGGCATGAGTGGATATGTCCATTAAATCATGTTTAGGCCATTTCATATTCCACACAAGTTGTAGTGTTCTTGAGCACTTGGCTAAGTGGTCTAGCGACATCCACAGCATTGGCTTACATCAGTAACCATTCATTGACTGTGCTGAAAGCATTAGACAAAGTGGTCTAGCAAGCATAATGCCATTAGGATAAGTGCCCTAGTCATAGTCTACCAACTCGAGCACCCTTCCTAATGGCATCAGCTAGCATCATAAATCAGTCATTGGTAGTGCTCTATATAGTCTACACTAGCCCTAGTGTAGCCAGCTCGAGCCCTAGCAAAGTGGTCTAGCAAGCCTAATGCCATTAGAGTAAGTACCCTAATGATACTAGTGTTCTGGCTCGAGCACTAGTCAAGTGGTCTAGCTATCCTAATGGCATTAGGATACATCAGGGACCATTCATTGACTGCCTTTAATAAGCCAACACTAGCCACCAAAGTGTAGGGAAGTGTAGTGTTTCACTCACTTACCCACCTACAGTAGAGGCTGAGGGACATTTATGGTCACTCTTGACCTGATGCGTGAGAGGCGTGAGTTTATGTGTTCACTAAATCGCATTTTAGCAATTTCCTAATATGGTAAGCTACACTTTGCAGGGGTTGTTCCTGCACTTTGACTACACTTTTTTGGTACACTTTGATACACTTTTTGGTAGTGTTTGGTAGACTTTTACCACGCTTTTTTGATACACTTTGGTAGTCATTTTGGTACACTTTTTGGTAGTGTTTGGTGGACCTTCCAGGAGTGTTCCTACACTTTTACTACGCTTTTTTGGTACACTTTGGTAGTCATTTTGGTAGTGTCTGGTAGACTTTCCAGGGGTGTTCCTAGAGTTTTACTACACTTTCTTGGTACACTTTGTTAGTCATCCTGAGAGTGTTCCTAGACTTTAACTACACTTACTTAGTACCATTTGTCGACTGACTGGAAATCAGAAGTAGAGTGCTGACTACAAATCAGACTAGAAATCTGATATTTTTCATGAGTGTTTCTGAACACTGATATATATAAGCTGTCGATAGAGTGTGTCAAGCAAGCAGACATGATCTGATGGTCTTGAACACCATCGACTGACAATCAAAAGTGAAGTGCTGACTACAAATCAAACTTGAAATCTGATTTTTTTTTGTAATGGCATCGTTAGATGATGTCGCTGTACACCAAGGACACAGAGTATGGGCAAGTCAGCATGGTCTAATGGTCTTGAACACCTTTGACAGACTCTGACTCGAGACTGGAAATCCACTGTTTTGTTTTTTGGAAAAAAAAACACAGTACCTAGGATTCCCATGTGGTCCCCCACCATGGTACTAACTAGGCAGCACTTGCTTAACTGCACAGATCAGACGGGATGCGGTGCTTTCAAAGTCCTATAGCTGTGGATATACCAAGAGAATTGATTTCCGTGACTAGCATTTCCTAGCTACTCGCTGACTTGGTGTTTACTCACTCACTGCCTAGTTAATCTATCTCTCTACACGAGTTTATCCACCTCATACTTACGATCTACTCTGTCTACTTACTCTACTTACGATCAGATTGATCTACCTAGACTCTGCTTTGCTCAACATGATGACCGCAAGGCCTTGGTTCAAGTGAACTGGCCCTAACATGGCTGCCATGACTTGGAAAGAAGAGTCCGGTGTGGAACTGAACATGAATCTATAGAACAAAGGCTTAACCTCAGTGGATCGTAGCGACAAGGCTACTCTACCGCTTACAGTACCCCATTCCCATTCAAGTCGTCTGCAAAGGATTTCCCCCTGCATATATCATGATTTACGATGTGTGGACGAGCTCCCCTCGTGTTTCCACAGGGAAAGCCTAGTCCACTTGATTTGGTTCTCGAGCAGTACTCTATCTCAACATGACCATGGACACTCATGTGGAGCATTGTGAATGATAGCAAGGTCTAATTGTGTGAGCCTCCTCCTTCATGGGATGGTTTAGAGCAAGTGATTTCTACCTATGAGAGCCAGGTTGTGATGGGTTGATGATGGCCACAAAGTGCACATTATTACCCCAATTGGCAATGATGTATTGTGTTTGGTGTTGTTTTCCCTAGATGTATAATAATTAGAGCTGAGTTTGAATGCATCTTTTGTGGCACTCATCTCATCATAAGATGGATCATGCAGGTTTGAGTTATCAGAGCATGTACCACTATAATGGAGATGACAGCACTGTTAGTCCACTGTCAAGAAGGCTATTGTATCTATGTCAATGGCATGCTTGTCGTTACATTAACCCATCCATGTGCATTGTCATACATGGTCTATGATATGCATACTGAGTGCAGTTTGTGTGGCCAAGAAAAACACCCCATTTTGGCATTCTATGTCAGTGTGTTTGCTTGCTTGCTACATGTGTAAGCCTTGGAGGTTTTTCTGAACCCTATCGATGTCAGATAACAACATATCGCCATGATTTAAGCCATTAATGTATCTTATTCATGTTCCCTAGCATAGGAACAGCCATTGAAAGTGGAGGAATGTCCTTAGTTCTCCTAGCATGGTGCATAACAGCTGCTGTCAGAGTAATAGAGTTGAATTGAAAAACACAAACAAAGCAGCTGCCATTCCAGCACAGCAAAAAACCTAGAGTATAGACAAAACAACTACTCTACTTTTCATTACAATTCAAAATGCACCCACAAATCATGCACCACTCACAGTCCACAAAACAATAAAGTCCTCCACAAGTCATATCTAGTAAATGGAATGACCACATGGAAACCTTGAGGTCAATCTTGTAGTAACTACATGTCAATAAAATCAAACATATGCCCAGGGGTATAGTGTCTTGCAAGATGAAATACAGCATATATTTATCATTGTTAATTTTCCTCCAATTAGACATATCAGATTGATTTGTTATTTCATAGTATGCTTTATGGAACCTTATGCATATTGCAAACAATGAGTGATAGGGGCTGCTAGTCTTTGTAAATATAACAACTATATTGTGTGTCCAGGTCAACACATTGCCTGCTGATATGTACTTGCCACCAGAGTTCACAAGGAACTCCTCCATCACAGAATTGATGTCAGCATTGTCCTAGATAATGGATTGAAGACAGATGAGTATATGAACCTAAAGACAATAATGACACACCAATGATGTATAGCCATTAGTCTCAATGATATCAGACAAGAGAGGTTATTGTATGTCCATTGTGACGTCAATATTGTTGCTGCTATTATTACTGTTACTATTGTTGTTGTTTTTGTCACTGCCACTGTTGTTGTTGGCTATTGTGGATGGCATCATTGTCACTTGTCTCTTTCACAAACTTAAATATGACATGTTTCTAGCATATGTCCAGTCATATCTAATATGCCTTGATCAGCTTTGCAAGGTGAGTTATTGATTTAGCCTTCATCATGACATACAATGTAAGCTTTTCCAAGATATCATGGTCTCTAGGACTTACATGGGAGTAAATGTGGAGATGGAGGCAATTTTCTGGTGTAGCAAGGCCTCAGAGGGGTGAAACAAAGGGAATGACCAACAAATGACTAGGCTTGAAAACAAATGTTGGGAGCATAAATCAAGTCCTAGGGAATATATAAATAGGTTGTAGGTGACGTTACTGATGCTATGAGTTTGAACCATGGTTTTGCTCATTTTTTTGGCTATGCATTTTGCATCCTGCGGTGGCACAGCCACACATGCACATATATGTCATGCCTTTACCAAATATTATGAATATACATGTAATTTAAATTCCACATTATATATCTCACTGATAGCACTCAAATGGTCATATAGGAGTTGCCAAACAACATGATCACAGTGCAAAAACTATGGTTGACATGACGATCTGTGAACATATACTACAGTGAACAACCTGTGTAGACTATATAGTGATCTCCACAATTGTTGCAATAATTAACGTTAACGCAGCACACGAAGTGCATTGCAAGGAATTCCGCTTATGTTTGGTGGGACCAAACAAAGTATTTACTCTTGCCTTGAATTTGGTCTCTGGGTTATGTGATTTGGTCCAGTGGCTATGGAGATATGCCACTTTTAAATCAACAATACCATTGCAACAGTTTTGCATTATAGAGTGAAAATAGTGGAATGTTATTGAAATCAGTTGATATTTGCTAGTATTTGGTTATATAAACAAAGATATATATATAAGCAACATGTCTGAGTTTGAAATGGTTCCTGCGCTCCTTTATTCCCAACCACAACATCATGAGATTCATTACTTCTATTCAAAAGCATACTAGTCTCTCTATGCTTGATGTTGGGCAATCTGCTCATGTCAGTTCACCATATCTAGACTTCGCTCCAGAGAATGTTCTGAGCTTCAGAAAGCTGTTGGTGATCTTCCATCCAAACTTTCCTTCTCCAATATTCGCCATGCTATTCGTTTTATCTCTTTTGGAAAGGCTGAAAATGCTGTTCAAGTGACCAAAGCCCTGACCAATATTGTCAACAAGCCTATCTCCACCACTACAGTGTATAGGTGCTTGACGAAGGCTGGTATAAAGGCTATGGTGAAGGTAAAACACCCCTTTCTCTTAGCTAAGCATTATACAGCTCACTTGGATTTTGCCTATACTCATAGAGATTGGACTATGGAGAATTGGAAGAAGGTGGTATGGTCTGATGAGACTAAAATTAATTGCCTGAGATCAAATGGACATAAGTGGATGAGGAAAAAGGTAGGTGAAGGGCTAAGTGATAGACTGGTTTGTTCTCTTCCCAGTTGTTAGTTACCCAACTGCAAAGATATTCCTGGCTCCAACCATTCTCACTGTAAGCCAGCATCAGCACCCTTTGCTGTGACATACTCCAGAAAGATAAATAACATTCATCAAAACCACAGGCTCATAACACAACCTAGAGCCTTTCTTCTCAACTTGAGGCTGTCTATACAGGATACAAAGCTCACACCATGTAAATGAAAGTATTTTCATGATTTACCAGACATAAATGTCACACCTCACAATGATAGATTCACAGAAGTCCAACATGCATACTCTTAAAGAAGGACACATCTGCACTTGTGAACAAGGATGGTGCTGGTGCTGAGAACTCAGATGACAATGACAATGACAACAAAGACCTGTTTGATGGTCTTGTTCCCAACAAAGGCAATAAGGTTGATGACATGATTTATGCACAGGATGGATAAGGTAGTACAGTATACCAATACACACACACACTACCTTATATAGCTCAATATATAATCCTACATAAAGTCCATTCAGACAGGCCAGTCCTTGCATACTATTTGATGTCATAGCATATCTCGATCATATGGCCTGCAACTGTCTGGCTAACCAACCCAAAGTTGGAAGTCATGGCTAATGGTGCTGAAGTGAGTTGGACTACATGATGCCAGCTATGCTACCATGGTTCAGCTAAACTAGGCATTCAATTTTACCTCAAGTTGACTAGATTGTCTTGCCCATAGTGACGTTGAGAACACGAATGAGACTGTTGCTAGATGACACAAAGAGTTGCTTTCCATCCATCAACTAGGAGAGGTGATCTAAGCTGACTTCTATCAGGATGTTGAAAAGATAGTGGTCATCTTGGTCATAGACATGAACAGACTGGCACTCCAAGGTGGTGGTGGCGATGAGACAACCATTGGGTGAAAACTTGGCCGTGGTGACAATGTTGTCATGTTCCCATGGTCTAAGGACCCACTGCATGCCAGTCAAGAATGACCAGATGGAGGCTGTGCAGTTCTTCAATCCACTTGTGATTTTGATCCCATCAGGCAAGATGTCCACTGTGTCCCCAAATCTCTTGTGCTTTCTTGAGCATCTCGATGTTCCACACCTACATTATGTATGACCATATCCTGACTATGATTCATCTATTGTCCAATAAGACCACAATAGTGGGTTCCTTTGTAGTATCTATGCTACCCACCTCTCTGCCATCTTTAATCTGCTGACACAAAATATCCCCAAGCCCATCTTCACTCTATTCATGAAATGCTCCCTACCAGTCAGGAATGTAATGCAGCCTACTCAAGCTCTAATGTTGATGTTAAGTGGTCTGTTTCTTTCTTTATGAAATGTACTAAAAGAGGAGTGTTGTCCACTTGGTACTTTAACGCCCATCAAGATCGTCTGAGGTTAAGTTTGTCCTTCGTCAAAGTTAGCTCTTGTCTTATCAGTGTTGTCCATTTATTTGATTGTCTCACTCAACAGTCACCATCTTTGCTCTGCTGGTATGCATCAGATGACATGTTTGGTCAAGGTGTCTGCTCTATGTACCCCTTTGTAGTGAGTATGCTCCTCATAGAAAATCTTTGGAATAGGCTATATGGGCATTCATTCAGACAAAGCTAACACTACAAACAGCTGATTTAGGTAAATCAATGTAAAGCAAAGTGTGGGTGTGGCAACATTACTAATAAGTAATGGGCCTGAAGACAACTGATACAAAATTACAACCTACCTAATCCACATGCTGGCGAAACATGACATGGCCATAAAGGCCAAAAGAACCATTTGAGGCTTTGACCAGCATGTTCATCTTCTTCATCCTATATAATCATCTATGCAATGTGATTGAATCAGTGAGGAGCATTCGCAAAAAGGTATTCACTGATTGTGCCATTGGGCAGAAACCCATGCCATGCACCCAACATGGGAGGATCATATCTACCTCAGGATCTTCAGGATGTCTTTGAACAAGCATATCAACGAGTGTACATTAGATATCTTACGGTTAACCTGGGTAGGGGTGACTGCAAACCTAGATAGTCAGAAGGTGAAGACAGAATCCAGGGAGTTCTTGGTTGACAAAGGACGAGGAGGCTATAGGGGAATTCCCTAAGGTGATGAGGACAAAAGGATGTCGTTCCAGGGACTTCCTGAACGACAAGGTGTCAAGTCTGGGTCCTCTGGATACAAGTCCGGTCAGAGGTCTTAGGGGTAGGGGGTGAGTACAGAGGTGGACTGGAGGTCCGAGGGGTAACAACAGCAGAGGGTACTTAGGGATAGGACTATCAGTGCAGGACTTATGTGTCGTGCTCTTGCTCAAGTCCGAGTCCTTGGAGGATCAGAGGTTTGAGATAGGAAGATAGGAGGCAGGAGTTAGGAAATGAGTAGGGTGAGGGCGACAGGATGTGTGAGGAAGAAACTAAGTCAATATTCATACTGAGGTTACATGGCAGAGGTCGTAGGAATTATATACTAAGTAAAGATCGGAGTCCGAAGTAAAGAATGTAAAGGACCATATGGTCCGGGTGAAGGGTTTGTAGGTATCATAGCAACAGAAGGGACAAAGCATGTGAAGTGGCAGGAGGAATGATAGGATCGTAAATATCATGTGGAATGCAGGGTCGTAGGTATGGAGAATGGAGAACATAGTAATGAGAAATAAAAGGAAAGTACTAACGGAGATAACAGGAGGTGGTGTGGACAAAGTCTGAAGGTCGGAGAGATATTCCAAGATGAAGTGCGAATGTCTGAAGGTGACGGCACACAAAGGGTTCGGAGTTGGTCTGGAGGGAGTGTACAGGGGTCAGAGTTGTCGGGATATGACACAAGGACAAGGTTGTTGTCTCAGGAATTTCCTAAATAGCAAGAGCGAAGGCAGAGGAGGCCTCAATAGGCCAAGTCAGGGTGAGGGGAGCTAAAGTGACACTAGTATTGGTGTAACTCTAGGTAGGTTGAAGCTAAAGTACATGGGCCGTCAAGGCGAGGTTTATATACTGTGAAGAAAAGGGCACAGACCAGGCCATAAAAGGAAACTAGAGGTATTGAGTCATATAGCAAAGGCTACGGACTGCAGAGATCTGAGATAAGTGATAAGCATGGAATGTTATAGAACATTCCAGTGGACACAAGCAGAGAATGAAACAGAGAAAGAAAGAACATACTCGGCGTACTTCGGTTGCCTAATACAGCGTATAGCATGGGGAAAGCGAAGAGGGAAAAGAAAAAAATGGGATGAATCGTAACAGGATGACTGTGGCAGGTGGTGGGTGCTGTCTTTTTTCCTCAAATAGAGCGAGAAACAGAAATACCTTTAAACACACTATTTGACCATGGTTTGCAGACCAGAATATTGAACCTACAGGTTACACAAATCCAATAATGATACTAAGAGTACTCTAGCAATTGGTTAGTCAAATAATGTGGTGCTGTTGACTCTGCGTTACAAGCCACATGTAAGAAAAATGATTGACAGGCTCAGTTGATTATTGGGATCTACATTGATTCTAATATACAACACATGCAGAAACGTGCCTATGTGCAAGTAGGCAATGTCACCCATTCTTCTCTTGCAAAAAATCTGTGGGATACCCTTGAAAGCATGTACACTCCTTTTGGCATAGTTGGCCAGTCCCATGCCTTCTCTGAAGTCATGAGGTTCCGTGCATCAGAAGCACCTGCTTCCAGTGAGACCCTGTCTGGCCATATGGCTGGACAACTCAACCATCTCTTGCACCTCTTCCATGGCTGTTTTAATACTGGTCTCACACTCCCAGACTCGCTCCAAGCCATAATCATACTCCACATTCTCCCACAATCTTACCATTCCTTTGTTTCAGTTACCACACAAACTACTACTACTGCCGATTTCACTCCAGACAAGGTCCTTCCAAAGATTCTTTCAGAAGCAGAGCTTTGCTCTACCGGAAGATAGGGCAGATCCTTTCTTTCCAGAATCTCTACAGTTGAGACTGGAACTTCCACTGCAGCACACACCAATATCATTCATTGTGCTGACTCCAAACCAACTTGTTTCCACTGTGGTGGGAAGCACTCTTCTGATTCTTGCTAGGCGGTTTATGGCAAACCCACTTCCTATGGCAAGAAACCTTCTTCCTCCTCCCAGAAAAGAAACACTTTCCAACAGAGATCCGATCAGAAAGGAAAAGGAAAATCCAAGGCAGTGGAGTTTTACAGTAAAGAAGATGAAGAAGGATCTTTGGTGAACACTGTGGGCATGGCTACTCTAGTTGTTGATCAGAAAATGGTTGCTGAAGAAGAAGAAGCTATGTGCTGGGAGCACTCTGCAATGGCTTTTGAAGATGACTTTGACTCTGTCACCTAACGTGCCCTTTCGACCCCACTCCCATTGAGTCGCCTACTTAGCATGGAGTTTTATCTCCAAAGGCTTCCAGATCTTTCTGAGACCCTTCCAAGATTATATCTCGAGACCTACCGTTCGAGTCTTATCATGGAGATACCAGGAGGTTCCAAAATGGAACTTGGAAACATGGTGTTGATAGAGCCATGATTCCTCCTGAGGACGTTTTTAGTGACGACAGTTGTGCATCTGTGGCTGGTGAATTAAACTATGATTCTGCTTGGTATCTAGAGGCCTTTGCCTCAGGTTTGATCGCCTTAAAATCTACTTTCCTCTGGAAGTGGTACTCTTAAGCCTTTCTGGCTGCTTCTTTGCAAGAAAATGTAGTGTTTTACCAAGATCATTTGCTCATTGATTCCAGTTGTTTTGACCATTTGACGCCTTATCTTGAAGATTTCTCACATCTTTGGACGAGAAAATAATATACCTCCACTACTGATGGATCCCTCATGGAGATGTTGGGACCAGGCACTGTTTTTCTACAACACAAGGAACTTTCACCTGTGGTTCTTTAAGATGTTTGCCTTTCACCACAAGCGGCACACCAGTTGTTATCCGTTACAGCTCTTACCTGTAGAGGTTACTGCTGTGCCATTACAAACCAGACTCAAATCTGGGACAGGCAAGGAAGGCTCGTCATTCAGGTGTATTCCTCTTTGGCAACCTCTTGCCTCCATTGATTTCAGTCATGCTCAATTATTCCAACTGGATCAGCGAAATCCTTGCAGGATTCTACTTCTTCTGACCTTTGGCATCTTTGCTTAGGTCATCCATTGAACAATGTTCTTCAGAATGCTCACAAATATCTGTCGGGCATACCACCTATGGACTCAGACATCACAGATAAAGACCACTGTCGGCTTGGACGCAGTTCAAAGCCTTGTCATGGCTGTCAGCTTGGGAAAGCTACCCAATAGGAGTTTCCAGCTTTTGCTTCTCGCTCTGATTGTGTGTTAGGCCTAGTCCACACCAAATTATACGAATTTCCTATCCAATCACGTTCCCATACTAAGTGGATGATTACCTTTTTGGACAACCACTCCAGCTTTGTGTCGCTTCACTTCTTGCAAGCCAAGAGTGATGCTGTTCACGCTCTCAAAGATTTGATTGCTTGGGCCGAAGCTCAAACCGGCTTTACACTTTGCACTCTAAGTTCAGACTGTGGTGGGGAATACATAAATCATGAACTGGCTTCATTCCTCTCGTCTCATGGGATCGAGCACCAAACTTCTGTTCCCCGAACACCACAACAAAATGGTCGTGCTGAACACTTCAACCGTACTATTCTTAAGAAAGCTGAAGCAATGTGCCAGACCACTTGCTTACCACCTTCATTTTGGCAGGATGCTGTTGAAACAGCACTCCACATCTACAATCGCCAACCTCTCCGTCATTACAATTGGAACACTCCCTATTCTGTATGGAAAGGAGAGAAACCAGATGTTTCTTACTTCTAGGTGTTTGGAACCTTAGCTTACATCTTTATTCCCAAAGAAGACAGTGCACATAAACTTTCACCCAAAGCAGAAGAAATGACCTTTATTGGTTATGAACAAGGGACCAAAGGCTATTGCTTCTGGTCACCTATGCGAATATGTGTTGTTGTTTCTTCTACAGCCACGTTCAATAAAGAAGTGTTTCCACACTGTACCTAGAGACTTGCAGACAAACCTCTACCCTTGCCTGATTCCAAGGACAGCTCATCTGATGACGATTCAGATGATCTGGACTCTTCCGACCCTTTCAGCTCGGAACCTTCTCAGAAGGACACTTACGACCTCTTTCACATTGATGTTTATATGGATGGTCCTCTCAATCAACAAGTTTCTCCTCTGGCAGGAAACCAACAGCCACCTCCTCCAGACAGGTCACCAAAAGCACCTGCATCTCCTTCACCTCCTAGACCACCTCCATCACCATCTATGCATGATGAGGATATGCATAGTCCTACTCCACCACCACCTAAACAGCTAGCTTCTAACTGTCCGAAGCCACGACCTTTTAAGTGGTTTGATCTGTCTACAAGCAGTCAGAGACAATATGAACCATGGCATGCTAGACCAGAATTACTTCGTCCACATCAGAAGAGACCTATTCCAGAACCACATCTTCTGGACTTTACATGAGAGTTTCTGGAGTCTTCTGGAGATCCGACTGGAAGCACCCTTCCAAGACGCAGTCAATGCCTTCCTAAACAAAGGATCATACCTGATAGTGTTTATGGACAAAGAACTGATGTGGAGATAGAGATGGAGGATGACATACCTCTTTCGGAACCTTCTGAATCTTCCACACCGGAAGAACCTCATTGACCTATGAACGAGGAAGAAGACCTAGGAGAGATGTATAGTGCAAAATTCTTTAATCACCTATTCACAGCTGCTGCACCCTCTATTAGCATTCCAAGGCAATACAGGGATGTACTTCATCTTCCCACGGAAGAACAGAAGAAATGGCATGAAGCCATGTGTGAAGAAATATATTCACTACAAAACTGGAACATATGGGAACTTGTGGACCTTCCACTAGATCGCAAACCTGTCTCCTTCTTACTCTTGCTACACTTGACGATTGGGAAATCGAAGCGTTGGATGTCAAGATTGCATTCCTTTA
>JBBPMC010001271.1:0-11956 GCA_038090115.1 Strobilomyces echinocephalus
GAAGGCATATACCTGTGTAGTAGACAATAGCTGTGGATAATTGTTTAAATAATAGCAAGATACTACTAAATAAACCAACCTCCTAAATTATAAAATATAAATATGACACATATTTGAGATCAATAATTCTTACCATCTATAAAGTATTATAAATATATAGTGCAAAAAAATAACTGTTAAACATACATTCTATGCATTAAAGTTCAATAAAAAGTTAAAAAAAAAACATATTTGAAAACTTACTAGCTGTAAATAGTTCATAATCAATAAAGATACAAGAATACAAAAAAAAAAAAACTTACTTGCTATGTAGCAATAGAAGAGATATGAATATCAACTAATCAAATAAATGAGACTAAAGCCATACCTATGGAATAGTCAAACACAATGAACTATTAGCAAATAAAAATCACTACTAACCTCCTACAATATTTCATATAAAGCATAAGGAAAATCAAGATAATTGCATTACATGCCATAATGCACAACTCACCTGCTATAATAAATCAAGGTGAAGCAAAAAGATATCATAATCAGCATAATCATTTCAACATGCCACAATACACAACTCACCAACTATATTGTTCAAACCAGATGGAGAGAGAAGATAATATAATCAGCATGATTATCCTAGTCATATGCTATAAGGCACAACTCACCTCCTATGATGTCCAAAGTAATATAAAAAGAAGAGGTAACATGATCAGCACAGTTACCTTAGCTATATGCCACAATATACAACTCACTTCCTATAATGTCCAAAGGATAAGAGAGGAGATGGCATGATCAGCATGGTCATCCCAGTCACACACCACAATATACAACACACCTCCTATGGTATCCAGAGTATGATCAGCATGATTACTTCAACCTTATGCCACAATGTACAACTAACCTCCTATGATATCCAGAGCAAGGAGAGGAAAGAAGATGGCATAATTAGCATGGTCACCTAAGCCACATGCCATGATCCACAATTCACCTTCTATTATATCCAGGACAGGGTAAAGAGAGAATATGGTATAATCAGCATGGTCATCCCAGCCATATAGCATAATATATAGCTCACTTTCTATGATGTCCAAAGCAGGGTTAGAAGAAGAGATGGCATGATCAACATAATCACCCCATCCACATGCCATAATCCACAACTCACATCCTATAATGTCCAAAACAAGATGAAGAAGGGGAATGGCATGATCAGCATGGTCACCCTAGCCAATATATAACTCACTTCCTATGATATCCAGAGTAGGGTGGAGAAGGATAATGGCATGATTAGTATGGTCACCCTAGCTGATGTATAACTCACCTCCTATGATGTCCAGAGCAGGATGGAAAAAATAGATGATATGAATCACCCTAGCCACATGTCACAATCAACTTACATCCTATAATACAAAGTAGAATAAAGAAGGGCAATGGTACAATCAGCATGATCACCCTAATCATATGCCATTGCAATTCACCTCCTATGATATCCAGAACAGGATGAAGAAAGATATCATGATCAGCATAGCCACTGAAGCCACATGTTGCAATACACAACTTACAAACTATAATGTCCAGGGCAGAATGAAGATGGGAGCATGATTAGTGTGATTATCTTAGCCACATGCCACATTGCACAACTCACCTGCTATAATATCCAAAGGAAGGTGAAAAGAGATGATGGCATAATTAGCATGGTGACCTCAGCCACATGCCATAATGCACAACTTACAAACTATAATATTCAGAGCAGAGTAAAGAGAAATGGCATGATTAGCATGATCACCCCAGCCAGATGCCACAACTCACAACTCACCTTCTATAATGCCCAGAGCAGGATAAAAAGGAGAGATGACATGATTAGTATGGTTACCCTAGCCACACACTACAATGTACAACTCACCCACTATGATGTCCAGAGCAAGATAGAAAGAGAAGATAACATAATAATCAACATAGTCACCCCAGCTACATGTCACAATGTACAACTCACCCACTATAATGTTCAAAGTAGAATGGAGAGGGGAGATAACATGATCAGCATAGTCATCCCAGCCACATGCTGCAATGCACAACTCACATCCTATGATATCCAGAGTAGAGTGAAGAGAGACAGCATGATGAGCATGGTCACTCTAGCCATATATACAATGCACAACTTACATACTATAATATCCAAAGTAGGATGGAGAGGAGTGATGGTATGATCAGCATGGTTACTCCAGCTACATATTACAGTGTACAACTCACCCACTATGATGTTCAGAGTAGAATGGAGAGGGGAGAGGGCAAGATTAGCATGACCACCCCACTCATATACCACAATGCATAACTCACCCGCTATGATATCCAGAGGTGAAAAGAGGTGATGAAATGATCAAAAATGATGAACAAGTTACAAAGGGAATTTGAAATTAGTATGCTCATTCTCTCAAGTTTCATCAAAGATTACTGACTAGCTGAAATTTTCAAAAGCATATTAAGAATTAATACAAGCCATCAGCATATCACATGCAACAGTTCTATTTGATTGACTCACTGACTATCATTGTCAACACAATATTCATAGCCAAAAATTTATTTTAACATGTCTAATTTTGATATAAATATTATTCTCACCTGAAGGTGAGGGAACCACCAGGGCAATGTTTCCAATCCAGCCTCACTTGTTTTGACTGTAGAAAGTGGTGAGCTTCTTACTTTGTCAGTTTTTTTCAGCAGGCTACATTGCAATTAAAATATCAGCTATCAGCTGATCAAGCATGCTGTCTGCACTGACTGTCTGACTGCATATTTCACACACAGTTCTATGTTCACTTCCTGGGCAGAGACCAATAACATTTGCAGTGCTTCCTGGCCAAGCACAATGCTGGTGGTTTCCAACAGCTTATGGCATCCTCCATTGCACTTGTGCATGTCTAGCAATCCAGAACCAGTATAAGAACCACATGCCAACCCATGCAAAATAACATGCCACCAACCTCCAATCTGTACAAAAGACTGGGGTGCATACTTCAACTTCATAAGATGGCCCCATACATTAGCCTTGGCAAATATTCCATCAATGAGGCTCTCAGCCTTGGCTACTCTTTCTTGCTTAGGCAGCCGTCGAGATAACCCTGCCAGTGCAACAGGGAGCAGTGCATCAAACTTCGTGAATAGCACTACAACAGGAACTGAGATGATCACCAATGTCAGTCACATAAAATCACGGTAATGGACCATTTACCATTGCCAGGATCACATTCATTGAAAAACATTTCCTCAGAGCGCTGGATTGCCCTGTCGAGATTGTCCATCGGGATGCAATACCTGTATGCAGTGTCACCGACATCACGTGACATAACCGACTCACTTGCCATATGGCGTGAATCCGTTTCTTCAGCTCGAGTGTCTTCGCACGGTCTGCGATGAACTCCTTCAACCGCACGAACTCGGCTTCGCTACCAGCCTCGAAGCCCTGCGAGTCATGGAAGACGAGGTTGTCGTTGCTCCGGAAGATCAATTCGTTCTCGACGTTGTGGATCCCGCGCTGCCAACGATCAGCCACGCCACGAACAACAACATAAATGACCCATACCCCCCTGGTTCCTTCGACTTGCGACGGATCGATCTGATCCCACGCCGTGAGTTCTACAATGACAGGAATCGACATAGGCCGGTACCTTGTTCCCATCGCCGTCGTAGACCTCTGGATTTTCGGTGGAGTCGCAGATCCTGCGGAGAATAGTCGTTTTGCCAGCATTCGCGCGCCCGACAATAAGGATCCGAAACCGGCCGAACTTCTCTCTGAGCTTCCTGTACTCATACGTATTTTCTGCAGACATTCTAACAGGGTAGACTTGGAGAGGGATGCGGACTCCCAGTAGGAGTGAAGGGAACGAGCACCGCGCGCTTATCGATAAGGGACTGAACGGGCGCAACTCGGAACCCCGCTTTACAGCTTTCGCACTGGATATGGTAACTTGGACAAGGAACGTGCGTGTCTAGCCATCCAATCCGGTGTCACTAGATATGTCCCACGATGGGATGACGCGGTGAATTCGGGGGTGATGTGAGCCGACATCGCCGCACCCGAAACGATCGCCGTCTTCGGTCACCGTCAGACCCAATTTGCTTGCTCGTGGCAAACACTTAGAAAACGAAATGTTTGTCGTCGGTAGAATGAAGCCGACTCACAGCAAAGCAAACCTCGACCCTTTCCCTCTTCAGCCATGCGCCATTGTACTGGTTCGTTGGTTAAGTGGAAGAGAACAAAAAGCCCACACAAGATGAAGTACCTTGAGTGTCTCATTCGTATTCTGCTGCAAGGATTGGTGATTCGTCCAGCGCTTTTGTCCGAAGGTGCAACACCGTGGGTTCGTCCACGTTCTTCCCCACATCTTTAGCCGTGCGTTCGAATGTATCACGACAAAACTACCGTACCATCACGCCTCACGGCAACGTCGTTCACCTATGATTTTCTGCGAGACGCGAGGTATATCAGCATGAGTACCGGCAGACTGAGGCAGGTCACTCACTTTGCCGCGAGGTCTGGTTGACTCGTGGTGCTCTCCGACTCGGAGGGCCGCGTCGATACCGACGTCCCAGTCGGCCCATTCGCTTCTTGTCGCCACGGCCGGAGTGAATAGTGTGGCAGCGTCGTGCGCGTTCAGCACCTGACCACTGAGACGTCGAGGGCACAGGAGATTCCAAACATAAGGCGGTCAGCATCGTGCTGGAGAGAGGGGACCAGTGCGTGAGCGCTAGCCGCATCCATGTTAGCCTGGGTCTCTCCAGAGTCGGGTTACACACCGCTGTGGAAGTGTCTCCGGGATGCGCTTGAAACTTTAGTTGTCGTGGTACCTATCCGTGCCTCAATTTGAAATTCTTCGTATTCGGAGTCCCAACTTGGTTGGAAGAATTTCGAATTGAGTCCCACCAACGCGAAGGCAAGTTCGGCAACTTCTCCCCGTCGTACGGTTCACGGCTGACGCACGGACCAGGCTGACGCGGCGCGGACGGCGCGCAAAAGACGCCGACAACTGATCTGGTCCCGAGGGAGAAGGCGCAGCCGTGGTTGAGGTATGTGGGGCCCTATATGCCGTCGTTTCGCTCGTTGACGTCGCACGAGCGGTCGAATTTGTCGAGCGCACAGAGCGCAAGCAAGAGTAATCCGATCAACGTTTCGACGGTCGAGGGTTTGTTTGTCTTTCTCGGCGACACGTTTCTGCTCGCCACATCCACTTTCCCTGGCCTGCAAACCGTCCAGTTCGAGCGCAGCCTCAAAATCATCGATTCACCCGGTGTCATGTTCAATGAAGACATTGAATGCAATCAACCGACGCAAAAAGAAGGGTAGCATATTACTCCCCAATGTCGTGGACGTCCCAGTCGCCGTCGGTGGGTAGTCCTGTTGGTTTCTCGCGACCGACGACAAACCGCCTCCCTGCCTTTAGTGAAGGCCATATGTCCTCTTGCGAGCAGAACGCTCGACATATCCACGGGTTTTCCGAGCTTTCCAACGCGCTCCAGCGGTACTCTGATACGCACGACCGAGCGGTCACCCCGGACGTGTTCGCCGCCGCGCGGCAGGTGCTCGCGAACCGGAGGACGTGGCATTTGTGCGGCCAACCAGGCGGTTCCGGAAACCGAGGGACTTGGGGGGGCCTGAAGCTGCTGCAGCTGCGTAGAGCCATCCACGAGAATGGGGGCCAACCTCTGCTCCGTCTTGAGCACGACGCCCTCGCGTATATCCCGTTGTTCAATTCTGTCGCAGGGGATGCCAAACAAAGATAGCAAATGTGCTCGCGAGGCTACCGTAGACTGAAGATTCGAAGAGATGGCGTGGGCAGGCCAAAGCGCGCCGAAGATGAAGCGGAGAGTGGGCTGCGGGTTCGATATTTTGAAACCGAAACTCGGGTTAGAATCATTTGCTCCGCCAGCGCTTGCTACACAGTGGCCAAGACTCGCCCATGGACGTCCTTTCCTGCAGCGATAACGGGCGTCCAGGTCCAAAATCGAGACATTCATCCTCGGAATCCATGATGATAGACGTCTTGACCTTTTATTGCATAACCCCTGGTGGCCCCAGCCAACTGGCAGTGGTATCGCAGTCATTGAGCCATCCAGCCGGTAGTAGTTTTTCTCACTGCAAACAACGTACATGTCCGAATACTATCACGTCTGCGTCTCATTCCTTCCAGCTGCCCAAAATGAGCGTAATCTTTCCCTGCAACGCCAAACGGTGGGGTCACCACGACTGGGCAATGGTCGATGCGGGAAGCTTTGCATTCCAGATACTTGGCCAGGAAGCACGCCATAAGCATTTCTCGAACCAATGTCAGGTGGTAACCCCTGCCCCCGTCGGGATCTGGACCAAACGGGCAATCCATAGAAAAAGCTGCAAGATTGATGTCGTCAATTACACATCTTCCTCCCCCATGATATAATGCCCCCCAGCACCTCAGTATTCGTCGAGAGAGAATTGTACATTCATAGACGGAACGACAAGTACCGTAATAGGTCAGGAACCTGGAGGAGACAACACTTCGCCGATCCTCTGTCTCAACCCTTCGATCTCGTGATCTGCAACGCTGTAGCGCCATATCCAGCCTTCGATCTTGTCCAACACATGATCGCGCCCTCCAGGAAGTACGCCTAGTTTCCCGTCGAATGCGTCGACCATGAGATGCACTGTCTTTCTTGGTTTCTGGTAGGCTTGCAATGCGAGAGCAACCGTGTCGGCGGTCACGCAGCCACCCTGTGCCACGAGGAAGATGGCTTGCATGACGCAGATCAGATCGATGGTGTACACCATGAGGACCTTCACGTCCTCTTTACTAATAGGAGGCTTTTTTCAGCAAAGGAGGAATCGGGCCGCCGTACGGTATACTTACGCCTCTTGGTACGCTGAATATATCGTTTTCAGGAGAGAAAACGCAAAGCTTGCGATGGGCGCCGCGATTGCTAATGTGATGTCCCCCGATGTCGCGAGGGTCTTTGCGAATTCCACGCCTGAAGCAAGTAAAGCACCAAACGAAGCCCTATGAAAGGGGATGCCCGCGTCAGGCAATGGCGTATCGGACCCAGACCACTCACGCATTTGATGGCGCATCAGAGCCGTCGTCGAGATTGTCGGTGCGAAGTAAGGCTCCGATAATGTCGTCATTCAGCAAGCACTACAACACGTTGAGAAGGTCGAGATTAGGGGGAATGCCAGGCGTACCTTGTCAGGGTCATCGAAGTTCCAGACTGTGATGATGTCCTGGCGGATTACTCGCAAGCATTCTTCCAACGTGTGACCGCGAAAGACTGCGCTTTTCAGGAGTGTATTCCAATATTCTGTGATACCCGTCAGAAGCCGGCCGATCCCTACTATACGCACGTACTTCTCTTCCCGACGCTGAGAGAACACGTTGAAAGGAGTGAAAATAGGTCGGTACCAAAAAAATGGCACGCACGCTATTGAAGACTCGATCTTATCCTTCATGCTGACGCGCTGGGCAATGGCGGCAACGATCCGTGGCTCTTCCTCGACATTGTTCTCGACCATATTCTGTCTCGTGGTCTGGAACAACTTAGAAAGGGAGTCTGCGTAATCGTCGAGAGCTAAGGTATCATCAACGACCGTACGCAAATCACCTGGGACATGGTCAGACGTACTAGAGACCACGACGTGGCTAATGTCGCTCCCCACAACGTCATGGAGTGGCCCGATACAATGTTCGTTCAAGTAATTGTCCTTGGCACGTTCTAGGTCCTCGTCTTCTGGCAGGTCGAGCTCCAACTGCATGTCTAGCAGGTCCCCCTTGGTGAGTACCACGACGAGGGGAACTACGGAATATGCTTCAGTCGACGTGTGGTACAACGCAGCAGAAACGGCACCATCTCCCAAGATTTCCTTTCTGTGTCGTAGGAACTTTTCAACGCCCGACTCAAGCAAACGACCCCCGGCATAAGGTGTCTTGAGGCAGAGCCTAGATTCCTCTCCGTCAGCGACAGCGACCGATGCGGTACGCACTCTTACCAGATCGCATGAAGTCTATCCTTGAGCTGAGGCATGGCCTTCCTGCGAGCGACGAAGTCTTTCACGAAGTCTATGTTTCGTTCGTCACCAGCTTCAAACCCGAGGCTGTCGTGAACCACGATCTGGTTGTTCTTCGGAGAGATGAACTCCTGGTCAATGTCAGCCATACCACGACTGCTATCTGAGACGTGCTTGAGGAAGTATGAGGCGAGAGGTGTACAGCCTATATCTTGACGAGCAACTCACGACACTTTCGACTCCAAACACTTTACGAATCAACGAGGATTTACCAACGCCGGACTGGAAGGTCATCAGGATATCTCCGTCCTCGAAGAAATTGTTCATTACATTTCCAATGATGAGAAGGCGGAAACTAAGGGCGCGTGAGTCTCAGCACGGAGGTACGCATGTGAGGTGAGAGGTGCTGCTCACTTTGGACAAGATTGAATGATCGAAGTTGTGGTCGCAAGCAACTGGTCAGTCGCACGTGAGGCGAATTGGCAGGAAACCACAACTTCGACGTTTCTTTGCTTTTTCCGATATTCTATGGACGATGATGAGGACCTGTGGTGGCATGCAAAAGAATAACTCACGCCTTACACCCTGCTTATCCTGGCGCATGCATTCGGTATCACGGAGTAGATCGATAGTGATGAGAATGTTTACTACTCTCTTCCTCAGTATCGACAGCCGGCCGCAGCTGACCAAAATGGAAATGCGATCGTCTGGGCAGAGGGTGCTAGGGGGTGGTCAATGCACAGCAAAGAGGTACACGGAATGTCTTACGGGGGCGAACCGAATTCTATTCGGTGAAGGCGATCCTTGCATACGGGCACCGGAACATCCTTCAGCGGTTCGTCGTTCTTGCTTAGCTTAATTGACGCGATAGCTTTATAGGGAAATTTCGCGAGACGGACGTCGATGGCTGCGAATGGAAGTCGGACAATAGTCTCTGTTGAGCAGATATGGACTCACTTGACACATGCAGCGTTGAAGTATGAGAGCCCTGCGAGGCGAAATCATCGCTGGACATGGCTGTGCTAGAATCAAGTGGGACAAGATAGTTGGAAAGAGAGGAGAAAAGACACTCAGAGACTAGCGACTACCCTTTGGAACGTGTTGTGAGCATGTTGGTCTAGCATTGATTCCGAGCGCCCACTCACAGCGCCACCTTCCCTAAGTAACGATCCAGGGTGTAGATACGTGATCGGGGAGCGAAAGAATGTTCAAAAGGGATAAACATCGAACAGGAGTGCTGATCACATCCGTGTCATTCGGCTCCTTCCCGTCCAACTGAGGGGCCTATGGAACGTGCCAGAAACGCGGTACTATGACCGAGAACGCATGGGAAACTTGCCGGCAGCGACGGCTCTGGAGTTTAAATAATGGGTTCCTGAGCGGGACTGGTGATGCGGGCCTCGCCCTGCTCCGTACGTTCGGAGGCCGAGGCGGCGTGGACGGAGAAGGGCGGCTAGGAAGTGACCGGTGACCAAGGATCGACGACGGACGCGTTGTGGCCCGTCACGGTAGGTCTATCAACTGTACCGTATACGGGAATCTGTCCGCTCGCTGCTCAGGAGAGAAGAGGGGGGACGGGGGCGGACGATAGGCAGGAGATGGTAACGGAAGAGACGGCGTTGCGGGTGCCCCTCAAGTGATCGCGCTCGCCGGGTCCTGGGGCCGAGTCTGAAGCTGGAGGCTCGGGATCGCACGCTTTGGAGGACGCGGCGTTTGGGCGGACGCCCAAGCGGTTCCGCAAGGCGAAGGACTTGGGGACGTACGAGGAGGCTGCAGCTGTCGCGCAGAGCCACCCGTTGCGGCGCAAGACGCTGGAGAGAGACGCCAAGAAGGTGAGACGAGCGCACCAGCAGTCTGGGAAGCCGGGGATGGAGGTAGACGAGTTGCAGGACACGTTCATGACCGGCATCGAATGTTGACGTGGCGGGCGACTCGTCTCTGGATCATGATCATATAAAGCGAGAGATCAGCGAGTTATATACAAGTCACGACGCCCGTTCGTGTGTCTTTTTCATCCCCTCCATTCACCCCTCCCGCTCTCCCGAGCGCGATCGACGCAGCGCGGTGCCCAACTGTCCAAGGAGATGCTTCCGACGCTCGGCTTCGGGTGGCAAAAACGCCTTTTGGTTCGATTCGGGTCCAAAGGAGGAAGCGCCGAGCGCCTTGACGAGGCCTCTGCCGACGACGCCGCGGGTCAGATCGGCACAGTGTGGCCCGGAGCTGAACGAGAAGCAGGCTCACCTCTGCGTCGCATCGAGGTAGGTCTCCCTGTCGAACCGCCGCTGCGTCTTGAGCGCGACGCCCTCGCGCGAGACCGTGATGCCCCGTTGTTCGAGTCTGCCGGTCCGAGTGAGCGAGTGCGGGGGTGTGAAACGAAAACAGACTCACGAGGCCTTTGTGGACTGGAAGCTGGAAGAGATAGCGTGGGCGACGTAGAGTGCGCCGAGAATGACCCCGACGAAACAGAGGGTGATCTGCGGGGTGGGTTTGGGTGCGAAGACGGGGTACAATGGGATCGGACGTACCACAACGAGGGAAAAGATGTCGATCCTGAGCGCGGGTGAGTTCGTCAGGCAACGGGATGAGAGGGAGACGTACCACGAGGCCATATTAGTAGGATCCTAGTTCGGTGTCGGCGAAGGAGGTAAAGATGGGTTCGAAGAGAGGAACCCCATCGGATGTGAACATGGCTGCTTGGCTGCCTTGGCACGCCTGATTGTTTGTGTAATGCTGTGTAGGTGTACTGTCATCGTACAGCGTACAGCAATCCACTGTTCAACTCAGACGATACAAATACAATCGAGGTTACAGACGACGTGGATCACTTCCTGCCCAGCTCCACCAGCGTCTGCTGCACAGCGGCCAAGACTCGCCCGTGGACGTCCTTTCCTGCAGCGACGAAACCATAATTGACCCCCAGCGACCGCCCGAGTCCAAAATCGAGACGTTCGCCCCGCGAATCTGTGATAACTCCCCCGCTCTCCTCGACGAGCAACGACCCGGACGCGTGGTCCTACACCGTTGAGCATGCGCCGCACCAAACCAAACACCCCACTCACCCAGATTTTTTCCTGGTAGCCAGCCCCGGTGGGCATCCGGAGATAGACGCCACCGTCGCCTCTGGCGAGACAGCAGTACTTTGCCTGGCTGTCCATGCGCGTCGGGGGGCGCGTGATGCCGAGCAGCTTAGATATCTTGTCGTTGAACGGGAGATCCGCGTGCGCAGCCTCGACCGACTCCAAAAAGTTGAGCGTGCCGGGCGCGACGGGAGGGATCGTCAACGGCACCGAGCGATCGCCCGAGAGTGTGATCTACACGTCCATGAGATAAACAACGCCGCCAGCAAATCCGTCGACGTACCTGTTCGGCGCCCTGGCCTTTGACGGCGACGAAGATGCACCCCTTGGGGCCCTCGGGTTCGTCGCTCTCGACGGGCAGGTTAGGACACCCGAGGACGCCGAGGACGGGCAGTCCGTCGACGATCAACGCGAGACATACGGCGTATTGTCCGCCGCGCAAGAACCCCTTGGTCCCATCGATCGGATCCAGCGTCCACCGGCCTACGAAAGCACGTTAATCGCCACGCACGTCGAACGAGAGAGAGAGGACGCACGTCCGACGCGACCGCCTTGATCGCGCCCCCGGTCGATCGCGTCCAGGAGCTCCTCGGGCGTGCGCACCTGCCCAGGCCCGAGTCCCCAATCGGAGGTCTCCCCCTCCCTGAGGGCCGCCGTGAGCGCCTCGTTGGCGAGCCCGACCACCCGGCTCCGGAGCACCCCACTGTCTTCTCGACGGAGCTCGGCGGCGTCTTCTTCGCCGACGATCGGGTCGTCGGGGAACGCGCGCCCGAGGACGGTGTTGACGACCGCTTGGGCGGCGTGGTCGCCACCTGGCACGGGGTCGGAGATACGGTGCTTCAGGGTCGATCTTGCCGCACCT
>JBBPMC010001272.1:0-11951 GCA_038090115.1 Strobilomyces echinocephalus
ACATTGCAGGATCTCGAGGAGGCCATTATCCTCAGCCGAGAAGCACTCTTTCTTTTCCCGCAAGGACACCCCCATCGTTCCTCGTCTCTGCATAATCTTACTATTTATCTCGGCACTTGCTACCATCACCTTTCCTTGCAGGACTGCCATGGTCCATCTTCGCCAGTGAGTTTCCTTGAGTTTTAGTACTCCTGTCCCGCATTTGGTTCTTACTATGATCATGGTAACAGAGCAGCCTGCAGGAGATATTTAATTTGTATGAACAGCTAGCACAAATATCCTACATGGTGTCTGCCGCTGACTTGCATGCCTCGCGAGCATGGATATTCGCAGCCGAAAAACACCGCCATCCCTCCACTCTTCTCGCATACGAAACATCTCTTCGACTCCTGGCCGAACATCTCTCCATTCTCCCTACCCTTCCACAGCATCTCGACATTCTCAAAATGCACTCTTCATCACTCGCAGTGGACGCATTTTCAGCCTGCCTTCGTCATGGTGTGCCGCACCGTGCGGTCGAACTCCTAGAGCAAGGTCGGGGCCTATTTTGGAACCAACTCACCCGCCTTTGTTCCCCACTTGACGACATCACTTCATCCAGTCCGGCTGGAAAGACACTGGCAGGCGAGTTCAGGCGTTTGTCCTTACTCATCCGCAAGGTCCTTGACTCTCCTGGGATCGATCAGCATGAGCAATTATGCCGGCACAACCTCGAAATGCAGGGAGTTGTCACTGCTATTCGCAACTTGCCGGGCTGTTCTCGCTTCCTCCTGCCTTCCTTGTTCTCGCATCTTCGACGCGCTGCAAATGAGGGTCCTGTCATCATTGTGAATGCTAGCCAGTATGGGTGCGATGCCCTCATCGTCTTCGGGGATCGTGATCCGTTTCATATCCCGTTATTGATTACTATGCAACATGTTCAGCACCTGTCCTCGACCCTCCGTGACATCACTAGGCGTGCAATGACTCCAGACGCACTGATGATTCTTGGTCGATTATTACGGGAACTCTGGGATCACGTCGTCTCTCCTATCGTTTGCGTTCTTAAGACGACATGTCCATTGCAGTCCCGTATATGGTGGTGTCCCACCGCCGAGTTTTCTACCCTCCCTCTCCACGCTGCCGGCCCGTATAGGAAGGGTCAGCAGAATCTCGCGGATCTGTATATTTCCTCTTACACCCCCACGTTGAGCGCTCTCACCCAAGCCAGACATCCCCGTTCGTCCATGAACAACGTGAAGCGCTTCGTCTGGATTGGTCAAGCAAATGCTACTGAGCAGAAAAGGCTTTTGTCTATCAGTTCAGAACTGGCCAACATCAAGCAGTGTGTTAAGGATGCTGCCACGTTTATGTGCATCGAGGGCGAGAAAGCCTGTATACCGAGAGTTGCTAAGGAGCTCGAAAAGAACTCGTGGGTTCACTTTGCCTGTCGTGGCCTCGCGAACGAGAAGAAACCGTTCCAATCAGCGTTTGCGCTGAGCGACGGTGACTTTACGATCGAGCGGATCATCCGGTGCGATCTCGAGGACGCCGAGTTCGCATATCTGTCTGCGTGCCACACGACCGTCGGTGACGAGGAGAGCCCCGACGAGATGATCCATTTTGCGTCGGCGATGCAGTTCATCGGGTTCCGTTCTGTGATCGGGACGATGTGGACAGTGGACGACGACGAGACGAACAAGATCACGTCGATGTTTTATCGATTGATGGTGGACGATTCCGGTCGTTTGGACCATACGCGCGCGGCATACGCGATCAACCAGACGATGAGATCGATCCATGTACCGATCGATCAGCGTATTCTCTATGTCCACATTGGCGCTTAGCGAGTCGGTCTGGGTAGCCCGCTCAGTAGAGACGAATGTATTATCCACATCTGTACATATTGTTTATCCTACTTGTCCTGTGTGGTTCGTATGCTAATTCTCGCTGTAACGTACTCGTCTCCCGGCGAGAAGTGGGGCGAGGAGTGTCTGCTGCATCGCGAACACGCGAACAAACGTGGGGAAGACCTCTCGCCAAGTATGTGCGTTCAATGTCGAGTCCTGTGACGAACACACCCCATGTTTCTAGGCTAGGTGCCGCGTGTATGTGTCAGAGAGGCACAGGTAGGACGCTGCACCCTAGTAGGGCGGGAGTGTGACGGAGGGTTCAAGTTCCACGACCGACAAGGACAGTTGCCGGACGAACAGCGTCATCGTCGTCTTCACAACGGCAGTCCTCGACACAGGGCAGTTCCTTCTTGCCTTCTTGGCCACTTGTGTTGATACGAAAGTCTACCGTTCGACGTGGGCTCCAACGGGAGAGAGGTCAAGGTTCTGTTGGCGGCGGAGCGCTATATCTCCATGTTCTTTAATTGGTGATTTCGGATCGCCTCCGAGCGCCTTCTCAGCCGCTCCGTGGGCTCGAGGGAATCCTTTTCACGGAGAGTCAGCGTGCGTAGAGAGCAAACGAGCGAGCGTCGACTGACTTGCCGCAATGTGAGTCCGCTGGAGTTCGTCTTCCCGACTTCACTTAACGAGGTGTCGTGGATGGTCACCAGGAGACGGTCTTGACTTTCATGTCAGCGTCAGGGTCGACGGGGGGAGCGTTGGTTTTGGCGGGCAATGGTGCGATCGGACCGAGGCACCGGCATTTGGATTCAAGTCCCGACAGAGCCGAGCTGCTCTCACTCGTCAAGGCACCAAAACACCCAGAATCCATCGAACCGAGGACATCCCTCGTCCCTGGCAGGTACCCGAAGGAGTGCAAGTCCCGACCCGCAGCGAGTCCCGTGATCACGGTCCACGGAGCGACTCAACGACGGGAGGATTCGGCTGTGGGGCTGCTCCCGAGCTCTTGGTCGTGAGCGTGAGTGGTTCTTGGGCCCGTCTCCTTGGCGTCTGTGATAACTCTACAGACAGTGTCGTTTTCCGTTCTGCTTTCCATAGCAATTATGAATCAGATAACCACCAGATTTCGGCTCCTTCCTTCGACATGGCAGGTTTGAGTCCGACCTCGAAAACGTCCAGGTTAACCGTTCGTTCTTACTCTAGCGATACGACCCGATGCGTAGTCTGAACTCTGAAGAATAGACTTCGGACTCTGACGAGCACCGTGCGTGTCGGTAGGACTTGTCACAGTGAGCACGGCAGCGCCCGCTGCAGATATATTCGAGGAAGTTACTAGAACTCGCAGACGAGTACCACTGCCTGGAGACGGGACGCTTCGCCGTCGGCCACACATGGGGCACGAGACTCTCGTTCTATCCCCGCCGACGTACGTCACTGAGGTCGGCCGTCAGGACAACGGGCGACGACGCGTCCGTCACGCTGGTCTATGCCGAGTCCGCGCTACACAAGCACGCGACGAGGCCCCAGTCGTCCTCGTCCACGTAGACGACTGCCGAGACCCAGCTACGCGTCGAGAGGACTGACGCCAGGTGTGGTCGTATGGGATGGGTCGCTTTCTTCTCGACATCCACAGCCGTTTGGCGACGCCGTCCGTTCAAGGTTCAAGGGGCTGCAGTTCGGCCGCGTGGTGCAGGGTCGTCAGATACTTGTGTTTGAGGTCCTGGATCAGGGCGGTGAGGGCGCGCCCATCGACGGGTTCATCGCTCAACGTTCAACGTTCAACCATGTAGTTCTGATTAATGCCACGTCAGTCGCGATCTGCGTCTCGATGGCCACTGCATTCCTAGGAGCCAATGACCGATTCGATAGGTCGCTCCAAACCGAAACAACGTACATACTGTAGGCACGATCCAACCTTCCAAGCTGCAAACTTGGCGTCTGAACCGGACGCAGGCTGTACTTCTTGAGGTTAGTGTCAAACGACCCCACGATACAAGCACGGTGGATCAGTTTTCGAAATCGCCAGACGTTCAAGCCACCAGCAACGCGCTGAGCGCAAGGGATAAGGACGAAACAACGCAGACATTACTGCATTTGGTCCTTCAACGCTACCCGCATGAACACAGGATGATGGGAGGACCGCTCTCGGAACTTACTCAAACAGCTTTATTTGCCATGGTCACTTCTGAAGGAAATGCCAGACGCCCCGTCCGTCCGCAGCCCGCCCCGTCGCCCGACATAATCCATCGCCTCCGGATCCAGGGTCGTTACGTGCGCGCATTCCAACAACAGCCTGACGCCAGCGTTGGTCACTCCCCCGGGCCATTCGCACGATGAACAACACTCACCAATACAAATAGGCCGTCATGTACCTCCTCCGGAATCGCCTGCCCAAGCGTGGAGCCCACCCTTTCGTAGTTCTCCAAGTCACCGCGATGGCATGATCGAACTGCGTAGTTTCGTCGTCTAACGGACGCGGTCACAAACGGAGCATGAGGCGCGGCAAGGAACGTACGAAGTGACTCGCACCGTGCCTTTGTTCGTCGACTGCGTGTTCTCGATCTTAGTAGTAACTCACGTTGCTCCTCGACGACACGCTGAGCGTCGGCGAGTTCGCGACTCGATAATTTCTTCGGGGGATGTGTTGTCGTTACCTGGTAGAAGTGAGTGGTTTGAAGCACGGACATGGACGACTTGGACGTTCCGATTGGACGGGGGGATCTGGGGTGAGCGTGTCGTGAGCGGAGGTTTTCGACGAGTGTGCGTGGTGTTCTGGGCCGTCATCGCGGTCAGGGCGCTGGTGCGATGACATCAGTGCACCGCGAATGTGCTGAATACTGGCGGCCCCATCGGGAACGGATCCAGCGATGGTCAACGCTTGGATTGCCTGGCTCAGTGACTTGTTTATTTCTAAGGCCTTTGCCAAACATTCACAAATCGGGACCTCAACGCCTTTTTCCATCACTCAGGCAGTCGCCCGCTCAGACGAGGCCCAAAGTTTAAACCGAGCGATTCAAGTCCTAGCAAACTGTGCCTGAAAAAAATGAGGGTGAAGCGTTCCTTGAACACGCGTTTACGCCAGACTACTCCGCCCTGAAGGACAACAAGGACCCTGAGCACTGAACAGGACTCCTCTGAAATGGTTCCCCACTGGCACGCCTCTCGTCTGACTTCACCGTAGTTTCACTTGCTCACACGGGGGGCAGACGAAACCGAAAATGTCTGAATTGAAGGCTCCTGTGGAAAAAGACTCGTTGTGGGGCACAGCCCACATTAGCGCCATCGCTGCGCACAGGTCTGACATGACGATACCCAACCGAACAGCTCTTGGGTCTCACGTGTCTCGACGCGTCGAAATGTGTTCATCAGAGCCTGTTCGATCGAAACTCCTCAGACTCACGAGACCTCCTTGACGCCAACGTTCGCCCCCTCTGCCTCGTCCGAAACAGCGTCGACGAGCCATAACCGACGAACTCACACGCAACTCGTGCTTCGCCATCGGCACGTATCTGACCCGGACAGGCGTCGCTCAAGGACCTCGGGACTTCGACGCATGCGGCTCAACTGCGTGCGAAGGTACCAGTTGGCGTCGGTGAGCGACTACGCGTCCGTGGGCATGGCTGCGGTCTGGCATCCTAATTTCTTGAAGTTCGCAGCGGCATGTGCCGCGGTGCAGCAGGTGGGGTCTCCTGCGACGTTGTTGGAGATGTTGGGCGGGCGGTCTGGAGGATCCTGGGTCGAGGACTGCGAGGTGCGCCTACCACTTGCATAGGTGTGGGCGTGAGTGGGCTGACGGGCGGTTTAGTTGGTGTGTCGGAGTTTGGAGGTGCTCCCGGCGTCGATCGATGGGGGAGGCGGGCGGTGGACACGATGGGGCGTAATCGGGCATGGGATGGGGAGAGCGAGCCGAGAGTGCGTTCACCCCCCGCGTGCTGCGTCGGTGCCGACTAACCCCTCGCGTAGTAACCGCCGGTTCGCGTGTCGCTGATGCTGTCCTCGCAGACCAAGGACCAGGTGACGGACGCAGCGATCCAAACGCTGCACGTTGCGCTCTGGGGCAAGATTTTGGTAAGGGGGGTGCTTTGGGGAGCGGAGGGCGTCGTCGCGGGTGCCATCAACAAGGTCGGGTTTTGGAGGCGCAAGGCTGGGTGCGTTCCCCTTCTCGTCTGGGTTCCGGTTTGGGTTGACTCCCCTAGGTACATCACGCGGGCAGCTCAGATGCTCGAGGACGAGTTCGAGGAGGACGTTCCGAAGACGGTGGACGAGTTGTGTGCGCTTCCGGGCGTGGAGCCCAAGATGGCGTCTTTGGGACTGCAGGTCCTTGGTGTTGGTGCTCGCTCATGGTCACTCCCTCGATAGAAACAGGAATCGGCGTCGACGTGCACATTCATCGCATCACGAACCGGGTGGGGTGGGGTGGCGCTGCCCTCCAACCAAGAATCCCGAAGAGACGAGGTATGCCCTCACATGTGGGGAGGGGGCGGGGCTGACCCACCGGCAGAGTTAATTTGGAGTCGTGGCTCCCAAATGAGCTGCACGGCGAGACTAACCACGTGTTGGTCGCGTTCGGACAGGTGCGTCATCAGGCTCGGGCGAGGACTGGACTCTGACGTGGCTTTGTGAGGTGCAGGCGACAGATAGTGTGTTTGCCTGTTGGACTCAAGTGCAGCGAGTGTACGCTGAGCACGGGTCTGTGTCCGAGCACGCAGGGCAAGAGGTGGAGGTGACACGGGCGGTCACCAATTGCAAGGAACGAGCATAGGACTATGGGTTCGGGGACGCGGTCTTGCACGTTATCTCATGAAATTTGGCTCGCAGACGTCCTGCGATATGCGCGAAACGAAGACATTCTACGTCTCTCCAAAACAAGGTATTCAGGTCCCTTTGCATTATGCAACAATGTGCGACATTGAGAAAGCAAGTGATGTTTATGACCCATACTATAGTACTATAATGGCGTGAAATGATGACGGTCAACTGGTCATTCTTGGAACCTGACACCTTAGACTTATATCCGGTTGGCTGTTTTGAGATGCGCCCGTAGGATCCCGTCGCGCACTGAATAGATCGTAATCGAAACATTTGAAAAGACGGGTACGTCTCATGACTCGCCAGATAGCAGGGCTTGCGCTGTCGTCCACGTGAGTAGCGAGACCAATGACATCGGAATAAATAAAAAGGTCGAGGACTCAACAATGACCAACGTCAGATAAATGCGACACGCGCGCGGCTCGGGGAGTAGTGTTTGACTGTATCCTTGAATTTCTGACAGAGGTCTGAACGAAGGCAGGTTAGCCTTCCCGAGGTGCCCCGGAACGGTGCACGTACATTTGACGGCGGAGGGCGTACGAGAGTAGATACTGGTTTACCATGACGCCGTTCGAGATTTAATGTTCCAAGATGTTGACCTTGGTGAAAAAAAATGATGAGGGTCGTCTGGCTGAGGAGCTTGGAAGAACAGATGGCCTTCCACTGAACGAACGAGTCCTCGAGCCTGTTCACCCTCGGGTCTTCCTGCGGCCCTTCATCGAGGCATGATGTGGAAGCGAAGAATATGATCGCATCCACTTGATCAAAGTATGGTAGCCACATGTTGCGCTGCGACAGCATCCACCGTGTTCGATTACGCACAAAGGGAAACAAATGAACGGTGCACGCACCTAAGTACGCGAATCGGTCTGCGTTTCCCCATCCTGATGGAAAGTCGGTTCGAAATCGCGAGCGACGAGATCCTCTATGTTGTGCAAAAGACTAGGGGATCGAAGTAAGCCTCGAAAACGAGAGGTGGAAAGAGAGCGGGAAAAACTGACAAGCTAGCGGAATCTTCCAGATGGACCCTCTATCGCCTCAACATGCACAGTACAAGATCGTCCGACCCAGGGCTGCTCACACCATCGCGTTTGGTCGTTCCTCTGCCTCGACGCCGAGCAGTCGTATCAGATCGCCCTCAACGCCGCGGAGGGGAACAAGTCGACGTCGGAGCCGCTGATGCTGCTCTGTGAACGGTAGGGGGTCTTCGTCATCGTCCGACGCATCCTGGAGCGCCTGGAGGATCATGTTGACGCAACGTACAAGGTTGAGCTGTACCACGTACGGTTCTCCACGAGGCGCGCTCCTGTTCCAGCTTGTCCCGTGCAAATCGCATTCGAGAATTATCTGGGCACGCGCGTATCAGCGTCCAAGCGAAGCGTAGATCGAGAGAAAGTGGGATTTCCCTGTCGGACCCAAAAAGTCAGTTCCGATTTTGCGACACGTGAGCACGCGACGGCGAGCAGAGAGTGGTGTCCTCGCGTGGTCTTGGTGGAAGAGAATCGAACACGCGGGGTCTTTGGGCAGGGGTTGCGCGAGGTCGCGGTGTGTCGGAGTTTGGAGGTGCCACTTCCGGCGTCGATGGGGCGTTGAGGTGGGATCTGGGGAATCCGTGATTTCCGGTTCCGCGCGACTGGGCCGTGTATCTTTTCTTTTCTTTTTTCGTTGTCAAAGGGTGTTGCTTCGCTGTCGCTCGAACCCTGTCAGAGTCATTGTCAGCCATTCAAGCGCGGCGTATGCAAACTCTGACACACAGCGTCCGAATGCGGCGTGCCTCTGGGCCGAACTGCCTCAGCTCTTGGCCGGTGCTCCAGCGCTGCCACCAACCGTGGAATTGCGCTCGACGACCCAGCGTAGGATCAGAAGGTAAATATATCTTTCGACGCGCAATGTATAAATGACGAACATCCTTGAACACAGATAGCGACCACCTTCAGGAAGCTTCGAAGCAAGGAAAGCCAGGTCACTTGGCATGGATTCACAAGGTGCGTGTTTAGGATTAGTGGGGAACGGCAGAACTGACTTGTCCCAGTTGCAGAGCTGCTTTCACGGGCGGGATCTCTCGCTGACGCGTTTGACCAAGGGAACAGGGCCACGGCCAGGTACATCGACGAAGCGATTGTGCTTGCTCGCGAAGCACTGGAACGATGTAGACCTGGCCACAGCATGCGATCTGTGTCTTTGATCTGGCTTGCAATTCACCTTCAGACCCGCTACGACCAGTTCGGCACCATGGAAGATCTCCAGGAGGCCATTGTGCTCGACCGAGAAGCACTCTCGCTTTGCCCGCAAGGACACCCTGGTCGTTCCTCATTTTTGAATAATCTTGCCCACTGTCTCGGCACCCGCTACAATAAGCTCGGGGCACTGCAGGATCTTGAGGAGGCCATTATCCTCGACCGAGAATCACTCTCGCTTCGCCCGCAAGGACACCCTGATCATGCCTCATCTTTGAATGGTCTTGCCATCCGTCTCGGCACTCGCTACAATAAGCTTGGGGAATTGCAGGATCTCGAGGAGGCCATTATCCTCGACCGAGAAGTACTCTTACTTCGGCCGCAAGGACATCCTGGACATTCCTCGTCTTTGAATAATCTTGCCATCCATCTCGGCACTCGTTACACTAAGCTTGGGGCATTGCAGGATCTCGAGGAGGCCATCATCCTCAACCGAGAAGCACTCTCGCTTCGCCCAAGAGGACACCCCCATCGTTCCTCGTCTTTGAGTAATCTTGCTGTTCATCTCGGCACTCGCTACAATAAGCTCGGGGCATTGCAGGATCTTGAGGAGGCCATTATCCTCGGCCGAGAGGCACTCACGCTTCGCCTGCAAGGACACCCCGATCGCTCCTCATCTTTGAATAATCTTGCCCTTGATCTCAGCACTCGCTACAATAAGCTCGGGACATTGCAGGATCTCGAGGAGGCCATAATCTTCGACCGAGAAGCACTCTCGCTTTGCCCACAAGGACACCCAGATCGTTCCTCGTCTTTGAATAATCTTGCTCTTCATCTCAGCACTCGCTACAATAAGCTGGGGGTATTGCAGGATCTCGAGGAGGCCATTACTCTCGACCGAGAAGCAATCTTGCTTTACCCGCAAGGACATACTGATCGTTCCTCATCTTTGAATAATCTTTCCATCTGTCTTGGCACGCGCTACAACAAGTTCGGGGAATTGCAGGATCTCGAGGAGGCCATCATCCTCGATCGAGAATCACTCTCGCTTCGCCCGCAAGGACACCCTGAACGTTCCTTATCTTTGAATAATCTTGCCCTTCATCTCAGCACTCGCTATGATAAGCTTGGGGTATTTCAGGATCTCGAGGGGGCCATTATCTTCGGCCGAGAAGCGCTCTTGCTTCGCCCGCCGGGACACCCTCTTCGTTCCTCATCTTTGAATAATCTTGCCATCCGTCTCAGCACTCGCTACGATAAGCTGGGGGCATTGCAGGATCTCGAGGAGGCTATTATCCTCGACCGAGAAGCACTCTCGCTTCGCCCGCAAGGGCACCCTCTTCGTTCTTTGTCTTTGAATAATCTTGCCCTTCGTCTCAGCACCCGCTACGATAAGCTGGGGGAATTGCAGGATATCGAGGAGGCCATTATCCTCGGCCAAGAAGCACTCTTACTTCGCCCGCAAGGGCACCCTAATCGTTCCTCATCTTTGAATCATCTTATCACTTGTCTTGCCACTCGCTACCATCACTTTGTATCCTTGCAGAGCAGCCATGGTCTATCTCCACCAGTGAGTTTCCTGGAGTTTTACATTTGTCCCACATCTGGTTCTTACTATAATTATGTAACAGAGCGACCTGCAGGAGATATTTACTTTGTATGAACAGCTAGCAGAAATATCCCACACGGTGTCTGCCGCTGACTTGCATGCCTCGCGAGCATGGATATTTGCAGCCGAAAAACACAGCCATCCATCCACTCTTCTCGCATATGAAACATGTCTTCGACTCCTGGCTGAACATCTCTCCATTCTCCCTACTCTTCCCCAGCATCTCGACATCCTCAAAATGCATTCTTCATCACTCGCAGTGGACGCATTTTCGGCCTGCCTTCGTCATGGTGTCCCGCACCGTGCGGTCGAACTCCTAGAACAAGGTCGCGGCATATTTTGGAACCAGCTCACTCGCCTTCGCTCCCCACTTGCCGATGTCATTGCATCCTGTCCGGCTGGAGAGACGCTGGCAAACGAGTTTGCTCGTTTATCCTTGCTCATTCGCAAGGTACTCGATTCTCCCTGGATGGATCAGCATGACGAACTGTGCCGGCACAACCTCGCAATGCAAGGTGTTGTCACTGCTATTCGTAACTTGCCTGGTTGTTCTCGCTTCCTCCTGCCTTCCCTGCTCTCAGACCTTCGGCGTGCTGCCAGCGAAGGACCTGTTATCATCGTGAACGCCAGCCAGTATGGCTGCGATGCCCTTATTGTCTTCGATGACTGTGACCCGGTTCATATCCCATTATCGATCACTAAACGATATGTTCAACACCTGTCCTCGACCCTCCGTGGCATGACCAGGCGTGCAATGACGATGGACGCACCCAAAATTCTTTGTCGTATGCTACGGGAACTCTGGGACGACGTTGTGTCACCCATCATTCGCGTTCTCCAGACGACACACCGATCGCATTCCCGTATCTGGTGGTGTCCTACCGCCGAGTTTTCTATTCTTCCTTTGCATGCTGCCGGTCCGTATAGGAAGGGCCAGCCAAATCTTGCAGATATCTATATTTCCTCTTACGCCCCCACGTTGAGCGCTCTCATCCAAGCCAGACGCCCCCGTTCGTCAACGGGCAACGTGAAGCACTTCATTGGGATTGGTCAAGCAAATGCTACTGGGCAGGAAAAGCTTTTGTCTGTCAATTCCGAACTGGCCAACATAAAGCAGTGTGTCAATGATGCCGCTGCATTCATGTGCATCGAGGGTGAAGATGCTTGCATACCAAGAGTCGCCGAGGAGCTCGAGAAGAATGCGTGGGTGCACTTCGCCTGTCACGGCCTCGCCAATGGCAAAAAGCCCTTTAGGTCGGCGTTTGCGCTGAGCGACGGTGACTTTTCGATCGAACGCATCATCCGGTGTGATCTCGAGGATGCCGAGTTCGCATATCTTTCGGCGTGCCACACGACCGTCGGAGACGAGGAGAGCCCAGATGAGATGATCCATCTCGCGTTGTCGTTTGTTCTCGGATTCGACCACGAACTTGCTAGGATTCGTATAAGCGATCAATCCGCCAGGCCCAAAGCTGACTATAAGCTGGGGATATGACAACAATACCTCCCAGATCAACACAGGAA
>JBBPMC010001273.1:0-11950 GCA_038090115.1 Strobilomyces echinocephalus
GGGCTGCCAAGGCGAAGCGGACGTTCGAGGACAAGTATCAGGTCGAGAAGCAACGGGAGACGGAGATGCAGAGCAAGGTGGGTTCGGGGGTGTCGGGATGACGTCGTCGCTGACGGTCGGAGTTTTGGGATAGTACGCTCACATCGGAGGCGAGATAAGCTCGCACAACGAGACGCTCAAGCAGGTGGAAAAGGACGTGCGGGAGTACAAGGACATCAACAAGCGCTACACGGATCAACTCGTCAAGGTCAAGGTGAGCCAACGGTGGCGTCGGCGTGATGTGGCGCGCTGAGGGCGCAATAGATGTCGGACATGGCGAACAACGACCTGGAAAAGTATGCCAAGGCGTTGGACAAGTGAGTGGACGTTTCCTGAATGATAGGCTCTGGGTGACGTTTGCCAGCGCGATCATGAAGTATCATGGATTAAAGATGGAGGAAGTGAACGACACCATGCGACACTTGTGGAACAAGACGTATCAGGGAACAGGTATGCTGGCTTCGGGAGTTCATTTCCGACGAGGTCGCTCATGTGATTGGGTAGACATCGATGGGATTAAGATACGGTCCGATGTGGAAGGGGGCGCTTCGAAACGGTCATACAATTATCGGGTTTGTGCTTCTTTTCTGGGAACCGAGTCAGGTTGCTAAGCTTCTGACAGGTCGTTATGACGAAGGACCAAGTGGAGATGGACATGCGCGGACGGTGCTCGGCGGGGCAAAAGATGCTGGCTTCGATCATCATCCGGCTTGCACTGTCCGACTCGTTCGGGCAGAACTGCGGGATACTGGCGTTGGACGAGCCGACGAACGCGCTGGACATTGAGAACATCGATGCGCTGGCGGAGAGCCTGGTTGAGTAAGTGCGGCGCATGGAAGTTTTTGGACGGTCGGTGACTGAGCGGACATGAACCGTGTGCACAGCATCATCAACGAACGGAAAAACAGGTCAAATTTCCAACTGATCATCATCACGCACGATGAGAATTTCCTACGGAAATTGGGACAGAGCGACGTGATGGAGTACTACTGGTGAGATCCCGTCGCACGAGCGTGGGTCTTTGGTTTACTCTCTTTTGCAGGCGGGTGTCGCGGGACGCTAGACAGAAGTCGGTCATCGAGCGGCAGCGGTTCCGGTAGACGACGCAGTAGCACTTAGCGAGCAGGTGGACTTCTTTAGCTGAATCTGGAACCGCGTGATGCAGACCGAGATGGGAGCTCGACAGCGCTGAGGCAGAACTTTACGGCATCTGTTGCGATTAAGAGGGACGTCCGAGCGAGCTTATGAGCCTCGTCCACGGCCGCGAGGTCTGCTTGCATGGCCCAGCCTCCGCCGTCGCAACTGTCCCTCAGAGGCCTCCTCACCTTGCCGGTCCGTGCGCAGTCTCCCCCGGCGAGCCCCCGTCTGACCACCCTGCCCCCCGACAGTACCGCCTCTGCAATCCACCCCCCGCCGTCGGCAAAGTCCGCTCCTGCGCCGTCACTCCCGTCCTCGACATCCGCCTCGACGACGTCCTCGCCCGTCGCCACCTCCCCCCCATCGGCCTCAAGGACCTCGAAGAGTACCTCCTCTACGTCGAGCATGCCCCCGAGAACCTCTACTTCGTCCTCTGGCTCAAGGACTACACCGCCCGCTACCAGGCCTGGGTCCAGCGCGAGAAGCTCTCCCTCGGCAGCAAAAAGGACAAGATGGCCCCCAAGTCCCAGCGCCAGAACTTTCCCCTCCCGCCGACGCCCGACCCCGCCCTCGCCATGTTCTATCTCCGCGCTAAGCAGACCTTTTTCACCCCCAACGGCGAGTTCGAGCTCAACATTCCCTCGGACGTCCTCGCACCGTTTCATTACACCCCGCACACGCACGGCCTGCATACCCATCCTCAGGACCATGGCCGCCGGCCGTCGCCCTGGCACTCGCAGAGCGTCCATCCCGACCCTGCCGTGTTTGCCGAGGTGGCGATCGAGGCACGTAACATGCTCGAAGAGTCCCTAAAGCGCTTCGTACGGGCCGCGTACACCAACGTGGGGTCGCAGCGTGCCGTGTGCGGCATCGTCGCCGGTTGTACCTTTACCCTTCTCGCGGGGATGGTGCCACTGGTGTTGACGACCGGCAGCTGGAACGTCGGCCCGCACGGGTCCCTCATTCGTCTCGTCGCATTCCCCGGTCTCTGGTTCGGTCTGACGGTGTTGATCGCCAGTCTCCAAGGCGTAAGTGAAGGTCTCGGTGCGCTGCGACGTGGCTGAGCCCCGTTTTAGGTCTGTTTGATGATTTATCTGTTCGGCGACCTGCGGCAGCTGCGCAAGTTCGAGCTCGCGAGACCGACGATATCCAAACCGATACCGATGCCCATATCGTCGCCCCTGCCTTCTGGTCCGCAAGCGCTGTTCGTGCCGTCTCGAAGGGCGCCGCCTGCGCCACTGCTGGAGAAGTCGCGCGCACGGCCGCCCCCACAGATATCCCCGCCCCTCGATTCCCCCATCTCCTTCGTCTCGCCGCCGCGACCTAGCGCACAGTTTGCGGACGTGGTCCGACCGCCTCGGACGTGCGAATCGTGCGCATCGGAGACGACAGTCAGTTCGGCGGCGTCCATCGAGATCGACGTCTCGCCCGCGTTTTTCGACGACATGCCTTCGCCAGAGGGTCCAGCGACGGCGTCGTGTCTGCATCGACCTCATTATCGACAGTCTCCGCCTTCTCTGTCATATCTGGAGCCCGTGTACGCCCGAACCGAGTCACGCCCCAGCAGACTGCCCGCGCGACCGCCGGTCGTCGGTCCCGCTACGGTGGATCCGTGTCAGAGCACGCGAAGCGCTCGGAGCAGCTCCAAGAGCGCGTCCGACTACGGTCCGACGGCGGGCTTCATCCCGCCAGGTTATGGCGACAACAGCACGTCGAGCCTGAGCGAGACGATGCGGTCGCTCCGCAGTCAGCGGAGCGCATGCTATTTCGACTTTGACGCGCTGCCGCCCCACAGGGCCGGACATGGCCACCGGCGGGAGGAGACGGCGGTCGTCGTGGACCGGGCCTTATCGAGTCCACGATCGATGGTGTCTGCGCGGGCGTCGTCGCCCACCCTGGGGGGCGTTGGCCACTTGTTCGGTCGAGCGCAGTACAAGTGCAACCGACACGCCGCCGAGTCGCCCGAGACGCTCGCGGTGTCGCCGTCGTGCAACAAGAGCACGTTCTCGCTGGACTCTGTGCCGACGCGACGACGATTTACGTTGACGACGTTGATTCCGTCGTTCACGGCGGGCGTGCCTGCGTTCGCGACGCCGTTGACGCAGGTGCAGTCGCCCGCGGTGAAGCGCGCTCAGTGGGAGATCGTCGTGCGGGCCGCGTTCGTGGCAGCTGTCGTCGCGGGCTCTCTGACGGGCGTGTTGACGGGCGTAGTTCCCTAAGCGCCAGGTGCGTGCATGCTTTCCCGCCGTCCGTGGCATCGCGCTGACGAGCGGTTCCCAGCGTCGACATTTCCATATGATTTTCCATCTTTAACGCCCCGCATCATTCTTTTTCTTCGCATATCACTCGCATCCGCATCCGCACGCGCTCGCGCGCGTGTTTTATCAGGGACGTTGGTTCGTCCCCTTGATTTCCGTAGAGCCCCCACGCCCATGGCACGCGCCACCCCCGACGCTGACGTCCACGTTTCATGTTCGTAGTCGTACCACTTACGTTCCTTGTCACAATCTGTCCATCGCTCGCTCGCATCTTTCATTCCTTTTTTTCCCCCTTTGTTTCCCCTTTCGTGGTCATCCCGTCCGGTTGTTGTATGTTTTCATGTTCACCTAGTTTTCTTTTTTGGTATCTTAGGGCTGCGACCTGGATTCAATAATCGGCATGGTGGTTTGGATGATCGATCGGGTGGAAGTGAGCTGACTCGCCTCGTGTGCTTGGGTGAATCGACGCTTCTCTTGACTGCCGGCTTTGTTTATGGTCGTCTCAGCTAACACTTTGCTGGGTGCTACGGCGTTCTCGATTACTGTCATAAAGTACCTACTCGTAACTAGAAACGAGCGAGATAGGACATTCAAAAGTTCGCCTTGACTATCGAGTTAGCCAAGTAAATTATCATGCCAAGCAAAGTAATAGCAGAAAATTGGATAGGGAAGTACTATTGCAGGAGCTGGTCGACGGATTCGGAGAACAATAGGAACCACAACTAGAAATGATCAGTGAAAGCTTGACAGGGGAGCTTATTGATTGATCGATTGACTGTGGTCTCGACCCTTCGGCAGCTTTCAGAATCCAGATCGTTTCGACGACGCCGTTCATCGTGAACACGATGGGGTTGTGAACAGAGATGCCTCCGCAGATAGAGTCCAGGACCACTGACACTGCTTCATTACATAATCATGTTCTGCCCTGATTGTGGATTTGGACTCGAAAAATGAGTCGGAACGATGGGCCTACGGTCAATGCGACCGGCGGTCGACGGACTCAGAAATCGAAGACAATAGCCTGAACATGTGTACCACGGCTTCAGGCAATTGAACTTCCTAAGCGTGACAGGCCTGTCAGGCGGAAAGTTGATCATTGCCGGTGATTGTGGTTCTGGATTCAGACCACTATTGTCCGTTGGGACCAGACCCAGGGCAACACTACGACGCGCCAGCCACTGCGCCGAGACTCCTGACACCTCTCTGAAGGACTCCCGCCCTAGCTCAGGCTGAGGCCCACCCACCACACCGGGGTGGCGATATATAAAGCGGCGGTTCAATGCTTCTTATTCGATTGACTCGGTATGCCCCTCCAGCAACTTCCGGACCATTTCGACGATGCCACTCATCGCCAGCTCGATAAGGCGGTGAACACAGTCGCCGCCGACGATTTCCCAGAAGTACTACCAGCGTTCGCGTGTCCTCTTCTTCTTACATTTATCATTGCGCACTCGAATGATGATATGAATCCAAAGTTCAAAGACGCGGTAGAGGCCAAAGCATTGACCAAAGCTCACGAAGAATTGTGCGATATGCTCTCGTCTGCGTGGAAGGAAAGATCGTACCGCAAGATTCGCAACCTCGGTGCGTCTCCCCAACCCATTTTCGTCATCTACGTTCATCGATTATTTCGCTAGCCATTCTCAAAAAGCAGCCGGAACAAACAGCTGTAACCTCAACGGCACGCACACTCCAGGGTTGGTGTGTCCTATCCGTGCGCTGCCCTTGAAGGACTGACTCCCGGTATTAGATGAACAAGAACTGCACCAACGATTGTCATTGTCCTTCGAGGCACAGTATCGTGGGGCGGCCGTCGAAGGCTTCTACGAGTACTTGACGAAAAATGAAAGGCTGTTCCAGAGCGAGCGCAATCCAAGCTTCTACGCCAAATTTTGCTCCATCGTACAGAGCTCAGGTACTGGCAAATCAAGGATGATGACCGAGGTGAACGAACCCGGTTTTCGACGTTCGTCTGCGGCGACTGATGACCGTTCAGTTGAGCAAGAAGGACGTCGTAGTGATCTATATGAACTTGCGCAAGGAGCAAGACAAATTGGGCTTCCCTGCGCGCGACTCCATTCCGTCAAAAATCTTGACCAATTTCCCCTCTTCTGCTGAAGATTACCGAGTCGTGTGCTGTGCGTTCTTCATCGCTCTTTTCGATACCATCAAGGAATATCTTCAGGCGAAGAAAACAAGAAGCAGCAGGAAGGACGTCATGAGCTGGGTCACCAGCATGTGCGATATGAGTGATCCACCTAGGGATGACACCAGGATGCAATTTTTCCAGAAGCTCGATGACAGATATAACGAGGTGATGATAGTTCATTTTGCGATATAGCTTAGTTCTGATGACGCTTCCAGGTCCATCGGTGTCACGTCGAGGCCTTGGCCAGACACAAGGAAGAGACCCGGAACAATCCTCCTGCTCCTCGCAAGGATGAAACGGTCGACGTGGCTCTAGATCCACATGCTGATGTCAATGAAGCCACCGATAAGCTTCGGGAAATTACACTCTCCGGTGATTATTTCAATTTGGATGACAAGCTCCCAAGCTCACCACTCTCAGAAACACCCTCGTCAGACCCACAAAGTAAGGAACTATTGTCAGGTCCCCCTAATATCTCTTGGCGCATGAATATTGCTCATCAAGAAATGGCGCAATACCTTACAGAACTCGTTGTCGATAATTCCGATCGCCCCAGGTTGTTGATCGGGTTTGATGAGGCACATCCGCTCACTGCAGTGCACACGGAAGGTGATAGTAAGCCATACCGCCCGGCGGATGTTTTTTGCAGAGTAGTCAACCAGTATTCTCACCCTCCCGGTAAAAATCATGCTGTTTGGGTTGCGTTCGCTTCCACTACATCCAAGGTAGCTGATTTCTCGCCGCCAAATGAGCAATGTCAGTATAAACTTGACTTCGTTCTGACCTCCTCGCTTATCCGTCTTTCAGACAACTCCGAACGTGTTGCGATTATGGGCGCGAGGCTGTTCCAGCCTTACACACAACTAGGTTGGGATCAGAACGCCTCTGGGTTGGGCGATATACGCATCGAAGATGTGTCCAAGCTGGGCCATGTCACAGGTTTCGGACGACCATTGTACGTTCTTGTGCGTCGGCTGCAGCTGGTAGCTGACCTGGTAATCGTCTGCACTGGCAGGTGGAAATCCTTACGGGCTGTTAAGACGTCGCCTAAGGAAGTGTTTAATCTCGCCTCCTACAAGTTACGCGGAGGGCGCGACTTTAACGCAACCAGCACAAGCCATGTGCTCGCAGTACTCGGACAACGATTTGGCATGGACATTGTGTTGGGACACCCGGAGTCGGTCGGACATCTGGAGAACGGCGTGGCGAGTCACCTACGCGTGTGCCTTGGCACGACTTTGGATCGCAACTGGAGGTTTACAGCCTATCCTTCTGAGCCGCTCCTCTCCTGTGTAGCCGCTCACAGTCTGCACGAAAAGCCCAAGAATCTGAAAAGTGCGTTAGAGACGCTCTTAACGACAGTCAACTCTGGCATGATCAACATGGGCCAGCGGGGCGAACTTGCGAGCAGACTGTTGTGGCTTTTAGCGAAGGACTTGTTCGTTCGCACGGAGGCGAAGAACGTCGTCACTGAAATATCCTCATGGGATGACGATCTCGCTGACTGCCGGATGATCCCAGTCGTCGATTGGCTCCAGTTTGTCTTCGGACCGCGTATATGGGATGAGGATACTCAAATGTCGCTCGCGCGCGAGATCTTCAAGGACGCGTATCTGAACTTCTCGCACTGGGTGTCTATGGAGGAAAATATCGCTGGCTCGAGGGAAGAGAAGTCGATAGGGTTCGTTTTTCCGTTTCTCGGTTTGACTTCGAGATTGATCACAATCTTCGTAGCTTGCACGAGTGGACACTGCGCCATTGGCAGAGGACGAGCGCGGTTCAGTGCTGCCACCAGCAGCCTCTCGTCGACAAGGCGATCCCCATCTACTTTCGAGGTGGGCCAAAGAATGCGCCAGTGAAGTCACGCATGTCGCACATCCTTATTTCCGACAAAGCCGGAAAATCACGGTCGTCCGAGGGAGACTTGGCCGCTATCACCCGAAGACACGAAAGCATCCGTGGTGACGAAGACGTTTCCGATTCGCTTCCTTACATCGCCATCTTGGCCGACCTTGGCCGACCGACAAATTTCTCGGTCACTTTCCCAGAACGGAACGTCGACGACCGCTGTCTGCGAATCTATGCTGCCGGTGTCGACACCACCACATACCCATTCCTGGCTGGGTACCCTGCGCTCATGGCCGCTCTCCAGGACCTCGTGCACCTTCAACAGATGCCCGAAACAGAGACACCGTATGTGCAGTACTTGGAGGGGCAGGCGAAATTTGGCAGCACATCGGCTGGAAAGAATATGGAATGGGAACACGGGCAGACGATCCCGAAGCTGTAAGATCCAGCCCAGTGATCGTAGTCGGTATGCGTCCTGTCCTCTACAGGGTTCGATGGCGGCCACACACATACAAAATCCATTGATACGTGGGCTATACCAGTCTTCCGAGAGCTTCTGTAGAACTCGGATGATGGTGAATCCTCTGTTACGGAGATCCGTCTAGATATGTCTCCCACGACGCGTCGGTACCGTTTGTATATATGGTATTCATGACGTCTGCGCGTTTGCAAAAGGAGTCCAGTGATTCGACAGACCAGCATCGTTTGACCCGGTGTTCCTCACATAGACGGAGCATTCACTGGAAACGCTCTGGCGGTGGGATGAACAGGGATCGCGAAGAACGATGTGGCGACACCCCAAGCCTCCGAACATAACATGACGATTCCGAACCCAGTTACCACAGGCGCTCCAGCGCGGCCCGGGTGGATGAAATCCAAACTGACCTGATTTGGTGCCCCATCCACCTGGAGCACTTATTACTGTCAATTTCACACGAGTTGGCCGTGCGTGAATTTTGACTTACTTTCCGCTCGACCTCGGCTGCGCTGCATTCCATCAACCACCAAAGCAAAGCCTAACCGGAATTATACTACATAGGTCCGAGTGGTTACCCGCATGTGTCCCAAGTTGACCGAGACAAAATAAATAAATTTAGGACCTGCAGGGAACTGATCAGGTTCAGAGGGTATAAGTCCGGTTAGGCTTTGCCTTGGTGGTTGATGGAATGCAGCGCAGCCGAGGTCGAGCAGAAAGTAAGTCAAAATTCACGCACGGCCAACTCGTGTGAAATTGACAGTAATAAGGCTTTCACTCGACCTGCTACTATGTACGTACCCAGCTGCTGTAACTTTGGCGGTTCGACACATTCGTGAGCACTGTTGAACGGATTTATACTGATTTCTTCGCTCCGAAGCCAGATAATACCTACTTGTGATATATTGGCCCAGTGGGCTTGAACACAATTAATAGATGCAGAAACGAGGTGAGATAGAGCGGTGCCGGACCCGCGCTGCCAGGCCGAGTTCAATTTTGAACTACATAAAGCTTGACGGCATCTGCGATCAACGCATTCGTGACTGCCAATCTCACTTGAGCTGCCAAAGTCACAAGCTTCTGTCGAGATCGAACCAAGCACCATCGCTTTCAGGGATTCTTCATAGATCATTTCATGAACTTCATCATGGCAGCAAAGTGATCATGGCGCAGTGCCAACATAGATCGGACCAGCGCGGCAAACATGGTCGTGCAGCCACCCGAATGCTCGACGAACTCGCTGGGACCTATTTATCCATACCGGCACATCATATACCATCAATATTAATCAGAATGGAAGAGACTCACCGGGTTGGGCGCATCAGATGAGGACCTCGATTTCTGACGCACGGCCTTCGTGGAACATATAAATCACGGCGCGTCCTCGTCACTCGCTCAAAGTCAGTCGAGCCTTCCGTATATTCGAATCATCCCACCTATTTACACACCAATGCGTTTTTCTCTCTTCGCCATCCTCTCTGGTCTCGTTGCGCTGTCTCTCGTCAGCGCCGAGCAGGCCGACAACTTGGAGCGTCGTGACCCGCCATCCGACGATCTTCTCCTAGTGAGTCTGATTTCCAGGCGACCGATGCTCACTCATCAATTCGACAGGCCTGTTGTTGAATCTTCTGAACGTGAGATGAGTAGTGGTCTGCGGGAACCGTCCGAGTGGTGGTGTTTGTATGATTATGTCGTTAGTTCGTGGCAGCTCGGAGTGAATGTGCGGACCTTTATCTTGAAATGTTGACGAGTCTCAGACAACTGATTGAGATTGCCTGTCACTCGTCTTGTGGCTCCTTGAACCGCCCTCTGTCAGACCATAGAGGTCCAGAGCCCAGTACACATGACGGCTGCGCGACGGTAAAAGGCATGGATGGCTTCCAGATCCAGTGCACGGATGGAGTTGTTGCCCGCATTCAAAACGAAGAGCTCCTCGTGCCTGCGCGCGCGTTTATCTGGTTCGTCCCCTCATCAACAGTATCTGTCCATCGTCAGTCGGTGTCCCACCCGTTGGCTTTCCACAGAGCCCCGCAATTCATGCATCATTTGACTCTCTTCGCCATCCTCTGGTCTCGCTGCGCTGTCTTGGTCTGAGTTGTTCTGGGATAAGTCAGATGTCAGGACTGCCGACGACCGACTCGGAGTCGCTCATCGACTCAACAGGCCAAGGACTACTATTGAATGTTGATGCCCCGGGAAAACTTCCCAGCCAATCGTCGACCGCCTACCTTCATCTTCAATCGAAAACGATGGCGTCATCGCACTGTCCAGGACTCAGCCTTCTAGGGCTCGCCACAGGGGATCGTCACATACCATCGACCAAGACCATCCAACGAGACGGCACGGCCTTTATCGAGTTGACAAACTCATTGTAAACTACATCCTCGTCGACCAACGACAGAGACCAAACACGACATGATGATTCATGAACCCTAGACGTTCTAGCGCGCGCACGCGAACATATCACGTACGGCCCAAGTAGTCCAAGGCACAAAAAGCCTCATGTCACACTTGTCCCCAGGGCATGCATCGGAAGCATCTGGCAAGCATCAGTCCCACTGAAACCAAGTCGTACCATGCAGAACATCTGGACATGCCACATCTCTTCCGAAGTTGTTTCCAATCGTCAAGGTGCATCTTCGGAGCGCGACGAGTCACGTTCAGCTCCTGGCGAGTCCGCACAACAGCTCACCTGAGGCCTAAGTGCCGCATTTGTGGCTCTGCTGGTAAAGTTCTCCTTGGCGGAACCACTTTACTCTTTGCAGCTGCACGAACAACCTACAGAAAGGGGAAAACTGGAGATCACAGAGATCGAGGAGGGGGTGGTCGAGTAGCATCGTGGCGCAGTTTATACTGATCGTTCACTGCCGGACTCGCGAAGACGTTGACTGCGCAGACCCAACGCATGATGACCGTGATTCGCGGTAACTAGACGTAGCGTTTCCTCGCTCATCTCGCCTAGACAGTCTGTAAGAAGTATGGGCGTCAAGGATCGAAAACACATATCATCTTATGAGGTAATACCTGGATTTGAGCTTGAATGTCATTTGAGGCCATAACAGTCCTCTCTTGGCGACCGGCTAATGGAGCGATACGAGAAAGCGAGGCTTCATGCTCCACCCTCAGCCACCAAAGTAAGGTGCGGGGAATACAATACGGACAACAACGGTAACGATTCGTCAAGACCCTTCTTAACGTCACACGACTGCCACGTACCTGCGTTACTATGTAAATATCCTTGTCCGCCACCAACCCCGGGCCCTCAAAACCCACAGCTATCTGGACGACAACTCCGAGATATCGTGTGTCATGGATCATGATATATGGGCGGAGTCATGACCTTCCTTGACTTCAGTTCGCAAATGTAAGAGTGGTGGATTCTATGAACGCAGTGTTCCGTCATCAGTAAGGACGGCAAGGTGAAGTGGTCATTGAGTAACTTATCTGAGAACATGTTGTCCATGCAACGCAGAGAGCACAAAGAGTAGGTGGAGAGAGACGCACCTGAGAATGGAGGAAGGTTCAAGTTCAAGTTAGGTTCGGCTTTACCCGCCCGTAGCGGCTTCAACTTATCGACCTCCACCGTGCTCATTACTTGCAAATTGCTGTCAACTAACTGCACTCCTAGTAGGGTACAGCTGGAAAATTGAGTCAGTGTGTCGTCCCTATTGAACCCACTCAATTAAACTCCTGGTAGGTACTATGGGCCCTGGGGGCGCGACCGGCGAGGTCAGTCACTCCTCCGAGTCTGCTGTCGCACTTTTCTCTAGTCAAAAACAATCTGTGTCGCTCATCGAGCATGGCGAGGGACCGGATCCACACGGAAATGGTTTCCGTGTGGTGCCGCATGGGTACGACAAAGCGCGTGGCGTGCCCGAAAGGGCACGTTGCGCCCGGCTGGTCTGTGGGAGTGGTCTTCGTGCCACTGGTCTTAGTCACCGAGCAGGAAGCTCCTTCCTCCCCACCCACCTTCACCCAATTAGCGACCAACCTGCGTTGGGTCGTCGCACCGCGCTGCCAGCCCAGCCCTGGTTCCCGCGCTCA
>JBBPMC010001274.1:0-11932 GCA_038090115.1 Strobilomyces echinocephalus
ACTAGTAAGCTTACTCTATAAGTTATGCAGGACCTCGACAAGGCTATTGGCCTTTCTCGAAGAGCCTTGCAGCTTTGTCCGCAAGAACACTGTAATCGCGCCGTGTTTTTGTACAACCTCGCGGCCTATCTCTCCACTCGCTACAACCATCTTGGATCCCTACGTGATCTTGATGAGGCCATCATTCTCGACCGAGAGGCTCTCCACCTTCGCCCACCTGGGCACCCTGATCGTTCCAAGTCCCTGATCAGCCTTGCGGTTGACATGTCCGCTTTTTTCAAGCATCATGAAGTCTTGCAGGATCTTGAAGAGGCCGTCACTCTGAGCAGAGAAGCCCTCCAGCTTTGCCCGCAAAGCCACCCCAAACGCCCGGAGACTCTAAACAACCTTGCATTGCACCTCTCCATCCGCTTCATACAACTCGGAGCTGTTCGGGACCTCGAAGAGGCTATAGTTCACGGTCGAGATGCATTGCAGCTTTGTCCGAAGGGACACCGCTGTCGCTCGGATGGGTTGAGCAGCCTTGCACAACTTCTCTCGATTCGTTGCAGACACCTCGAGCACATGCATGATCTAGATGAAGCCATTGCTCTCGGCCGAGAAGCGCTCCAGCTTCGTCCGCGAGGACATCCCCGTCGCTGGGAGTCTTTAAGCGGCCTTGCAGAGAATCTCTCCATTCGCTTCAAGGGACGTGGAGCCATCCAGGACCTCGGCGAGGCTGTTGAGCTCGGCGAGGAAGCACTTGAACTCCGCCCACATAGACACCCTCATCGGCTGCAGTCGTTGGACAGTCTTGCAGGAGATCTCTCCACTCGTTACGACTGGCTCGGGTCCATGCTCGATCTCGACAACGTCATCATTCTCTCCCGGGAAGCGCTACGGCTTCGCCCGCAGGGACATCCTAGTCGCTCGAGCTCTTTGGACTACCTTGCGCGCCATCTCACCCTTCACTTCCAGCGAGTCGTGGACATCCAGGACCTTGAAGAGGCTATTACTCTCAGTCGAGAAGCATTGCAGCTTCACCCGGAAGGGGACACTCGCCGCTCCGAGTCCTTGGGAAACCTTGTGCTGCGGGTCTTCCTTCGCTATAAACACGTCGGGGACATGCGAGATCTGCATGAAGCCATCGTCCTCGGTCGAGAAACCCTCCGACTTCGCCCCCAAGGACACCCTCACCGCGCAGAATCTTTGGGTAGGCTCGCAGAGCATCTCTCCGCCCGTTTCGAGGCACACAAGGCCATTCAGGATCTCGACGAGGCCATCGTCCTCGGCCGAGAAGCGCTCGAGCTCCGCCTTGGACACGTTGATCGCCTCCAGTCTTTGGATAGCCTCGCGGGGAATCTCTTGATTCTCTATGACAGGGTCGGGTTCAAGCAAGATCTCGACGAAGCCATTGTCCTCGGCCGAGAAGTAGTCCAGCTCCGCCCAGAAGAAGACTCTCAGCGCTCAGAGTCTCTACGGAACCTGGCAGGACGTCTCTTCGTCCGCTTCAGACGGCTGGGGGACGTTAAGGATCTCAACGACCTCAACGAAGCTGTCGTCTTTGGTTGGGAAGCACTCCAGCTACTGCGAGATCCCCATCACAGCGATTACACTGTCTGTATGAACAACCTCAAGCTGTATCTCACTACTCGTTTCAACCATCTTGGGGCTGTGCAATTTCACGACGAGGCCATCGTTTGTGACCGAAGGGTAGGCATCAGAGAGTACCTTGCTGGCACGAGCTCATCGAAAGACCTCGTGTCCGACATCTCCAACTGCGTGGAAGGGATGTGGGTCGACCGCGATGATATCCTCCTCGCCGCAGACAGCGGTAACGACACGATCGATGTCTGCAAGTGTCTATGGGCCACTACCACTGCGAACCCCTGCGGCATATGGGTCGCTGCGTCCCCGTCCCGGTTCCGAGCTCACATTCGTAAATGGCATCTCACACAGCGACCTGGGAAACGTATGTATTGCCTCTGGGAGGGGTGTAGGTTGACGATGCTCGCAGAGTCGATGGCCCGCCACGTCTTTACAGTTCACTTTGGAGCAACCTTAGTCTGTCAAGGGTGTGGAATGATATTTGGCCGGAAGGACACGTACCGTGTTCATGTTCAATGCCGGAGGGACTGCAGGGACGCGGGTGCTGAAGATACAGGATACAGAACCACAGGTATCCGTTTTAGTCTGGACGCGATATTGGAAGATTGCCAAGAGCAGTGCAAAAAAATCGTGTGTAGGTATACTCTGGCATGCAAATACCCACTCGACCGATGACTTGGTCCCAGTTGTCTATTATGCATACTTAGGAGACAGACGCGAGCTTTGTGGCATGTTATCGTTAGCTGAAACTAGACAAACAAAGAGCGTTACCATGTGATGTGCCACGCATACGCCATCCTGATCAGGACCACCACCGCTCGACGCCGCCATGGTCGAAGGGCTCGAGGTGACCATCAAGTACCGCGGCGCGAAATACGACCACGTCGCCTCCCCTGCGACGGCCTCGTCCGAATTCGCCATCCTCAAGAAAGACCTCGCCCACCTCCGCGTGCACTCCCCGTCCCAGAAGAACGTCCGGCGCATCGACGGCTCCTTCGTGCTCCACTGGCCGTTGGCGGGGACGAGCCTCAAGGTGTCGGGACTAGCCGTGCGTAGACGTGTCGTCGACAAGGGTTCGCTTGACGTCTGACGTTTGGGGTCGGTCGTGCGCTGCACGCGTGTCATCACCGAATGTAGGATTCCCTGCACACGCGCTGGTTCAAGTTGTGTAGCGACGACCCGGAAGCGCTCAAGCTGCGCGAGTTTCTCTCCATGTGAGCCCCCCCCTTACGACGGTCCGTTCCGACTGTGCGTCTCACTGGGAAGCGTCAGAGAGTCCATCACGTTAGTCCAAGAGCGAGTCGCCGATCGGTTGTCTCTGGTGGCCTTGCAGCTGACGTCTTCGCAGTGGCGTTCTGATCCGTTCGACCCCGGGCGCAGAGCTGGCTTCGCGAGACGCTCCGCCAGGCACCCTCGTCGAGAGACTGGGAGACCCCATTTCAGAGATCGAGCCCCACCCCGTCCTCGCCTCCCCACCTGTTCCCACCAAAGTCTCCTCGCCGAGAGTGCCTCCCACCGGCGTACGTGCTGGCCCGTGCACGCGCGACGGCGTTTCTCATGCGTATGACAGCCTAGGTCGGACAGACAACCCCCATCGCATTTGAAGAGAAGGATGAGCGACACAGAGGGCTCGCCGAACCAAACGCGACAGAAACTGGACGTCCCAGAGACGTCGAGCACGACGCCGATCGAAACCCCCGACCTCCAACCCCAGCCCCAACCACCGGCCGCTCCCGATGTCGACGCCGATGCCGACATGGAGCTCGCGTCGTCCTCTCCCACCCCCCAGGACGTCATGATGCCCCCTCGACCCACCCAAGACGACACGGCGACAGCCTCGCTCGTCGTTCCCGTGCCGCCCGCTCAACCGCCCGCGGCGCCAACGCCCCCAGATCCCCAACCAACCCCAACCCCACGCGACCCGGGCGAGTCGACGCTCAAAGGCCTACCCCCCACAGGCCCTCGCCCGCCCTCTCGACTCCTACTCGCCCCCTACCGACCCGCCTCGCCCGCCTCTTCGCCAGGGAGCGACGCCCACCCACGCCGACGGGACCGCGACCGCGACGTCAGCCGCCTCACGCGCGAGCTCTGGGACACGCGCCGACATTTGACGGCGATGCAAGCGCGCGAACGGGTCTTGGCGGACGATCTCGAGAGGCTCGGGGCGAGACCCGAGGGCGTGGAGCGCAACGGCGTCGTTGCGCGGGACGGTGCGTTTTTTTGGCGTTCCCGGTGCGACGCGTGGGCTCACATCAATCAATCACGTAGAGTTGACCAAACTCGAGACGGAGTTGAGGGCGGAGAGGGCGAGGAGGGTGCGTGCGGAGCGCTTGCTGGGCGAAGTGGAACGCGAGTGTCGCGCGCCGTTCGTCGTGCCGGCCTTGTTCCAGGCGTTCATGAGCATATCTGAACTTTCGAACTGACTGGGTTGCACGACCTTGCGCACGTCTACCGGACTAAGCTTTTGAAGCACCCACGTTTGTACAGTACTCCTCGTCATCGTCGCTAAAATGGATTACGCTATGAAGGTCTCTTACGATTCTATACAAGAGCATGCTACTACCTGACTATCTGTCAGACAGTCGAAAACAACTAGCAGAGCAACAATCGTCGGACGCTGGTCGAAAATACGCTCGAGCAGCGTCAGCGAGGGGGGGGAATAGATACGAATGTGGTCGCATGGATGACGAAAACAACGAAAAGTCGACGAACGCGTGCGCGCGCACGCGCGCTTAGATGCGCGGTCGCTTGGAGAACCTGCCGAGGTCGACGTCGGTCGCAGTCCGCTCGATGTGGTCGAACACGGACCCGAGCGCGTGCGCGAGCTCCGGGGGCACCGGACCGCTCGCGGCGACCATCATGTCGTCAAACTTGCGCTTGAGCCCGTCGAGCTGCTCCGGCGAGAAGTAGACGACCGGCTGGGGGTGGTGCAGGTGCGCGCAGGGGTCGTCGTGCAGGGAGGACGCCAGCGGGCTGACGGGACTGGGGCCCGCTTGGCCGACGTCCTCGGGCACGAGAACGTCGACGACGGGGTGCTCCTCGTCCTCGGGTCTGTCTGGATGTGGGGGCATGATGACGGGGTGGACAGGCGGCGGGCCGGGAGGTCCCGGTACCGGATGCCCCGTCGGAGGTCCCGCGTCCACCAACATGTGTGATGGGTGCTGCATGCTGGCGAACATCTGTGGCTGTGGCGGAGGGGGTTGCGGCACCGACACGGGCACCGACGACGCCGGTTTGGGCGTCGCCTCGAGCTTGAACTCGGAGGTGTGCGGCGGTCGTCGAAAGGAGGCGGGGAAGCTCGGGTGAGCTTCGGCGTGGGTCATGCGTATGCGCAAGAGGTGCTCGTTGTCGTCCATGACGGTGATGCGGAGCCAGCCGCCGCAGTGGTAGCGGGTGATGCGGCTTCGCGACTTGCGGTCCGAGTCTTGGGTGCGGGACTTGGACTGTTCGCCCTCGAGTTGGGCGCAGAAGTAGGTGACGACGGTGGACTTGCCGCCCCGCTTGGTCTTTTTCTGGCTGAAGAGGAACGTCAGCGTGAGCGGACGGGCGAGGAAGAGACCGGTAAAGGGACGCGCACTTCCAGTGATAATCTGACGCCTCGGCGAGAAAATCTCTTATTCGATTCGAGCGATTGTACAGGTGTTCGCCCGCGACGAAGAATCCTGGTGGCAGGCTGACCATAGTGTCAAAGTCGAAGGGGCGGGTCTTGTTGAGCGTGACGAGGTTGAGAAAGTCGTCGAAGGACATGGCTGCGGTCGCGATCTGACCGCGGCCTGATGTTTCTGCAGCCATCTCGGAGGCGACCTTGCGTGTGTTCTGTTTCTCCATGCAAGCCGTGCAGACCTTGAGGTGACCGCTGCCGGTGCGCCGTTGCGGAAAGGAGTGGGTAGGTCCGGTATACGGACATCGGGTGCACTTTTGGGCGAGGCAGTCGGACGGGATGGCGAATGTCGTCTGTGAGACGGAGGAGGTCGCTGCGGGACGGGATGCGTTCGTAGTGGAGGAGGAGAATGACTGCCCGGCTCACCTTGCATGGAGTCCGTCGTTCTTGCTCGCCGCTAATCCCTTTTCCTCGATACACCTGTCACACAACACGTCACGTGATATTATATTACACTGCCGTCAAGATAGGCTCGAGGAGGACTCGATACAACAAACACGCTGCCAGAAATCGTGTACCGTAGCGTGACTATGGTGAAATATGGAGACGCAAGGCCAGAGCGCTGCGATACCCAAAGCTGATTCTTGGATGTGTTTAAAACGGTAGGCAGGGGGGGAGAAACGATGCTCGATGGTTGCAAGCCACAGGATTAAATGAATGATAACACGAGTGATTCGAAAGCGGTGCATCACGGCGGAGGTATGCCTCATGCTGTCGAACGCATCGGGTGTCGCTGAAGAATGAAAAATGGTAGTCGTCGAGAGGTCTATGGACTGTGCCAATCCATACGCAGACCGAACACCATGTCACAAGATACCCAGATCGCAATCCAAGACAAGTATCACAGTGCTGAAATATCGCACTCACGAGGTTCTCTTCTGCGAGCCAGGATGGCCTGCGTAATCTTGAAATAAAGAACTGGCTCAACGCCTGATAAGATTGCCTCACGGAGTCTATGGCCTGGACTGAGTGCGACTAACCATATAGTATCAGCTCCAGGATCATTCTTAGTATGAAAAGCACGTTTTCGCATGATGTGGCGTTCCGATGGATTGGATGACATCTGGTCGGACTCCGTCGGAGGGTGTTAATTGATTCTTCGCGACAGCAGTCAACACGCAGTGGTGGCACTGGTCTACCTGCCAGTGGTGCCTCAGTACTCAGTCGGCACCTACCAAGTCGTCACACGAACATCGAGAACCACTCAACCGTTTTCGCTCAATTAGCTTGGAGCAGGTGTTGTTTGATGGGGTGCCGACATGGGATAAGCAGTATGTATCACGTTGGGTTTTTCTGGGTCTTTACGCGAGCCTGGCTAGCGGCCGCAGAGGAGCATCAAGTTGTCATGCCTGACAACTTGAAGCTCCTCTGTGGCACTGTCGGATGACACGACAGACGTCACGCTTAGAGGCGAATTCGCTTGTCGAACATAAAATGGTGTTCCCAAGTAGCCGGTTCTTTCTGTTCGAAGAAACACAAGGCACAAGGTAAAGGGTATTGGAGGAGCCTCCTGTGGAAGTCGAGTGCGGACACTGGAAACAGTTTCCGGAGAGTCGGAATTTCGACGATACAGATCTTCATGCTGATTATGTAACCTGAATCCGCGGTTTGTTTCAAGTTGACAGGAATACCTCCACTGTCAGCATAATATTTCATCCTGCTACAAGGACTTGGATGCGGCTCGTTACGCTTCGACAGTGTATTTACATCAACCATCCCCGTGGCCCACGTTTACGTGGACTGGAATACTATAAATTTGCCAGTTTTTTTTTGCTGTTCCATCTGGGTCCATGTCATATATTGCTCCGCCCACAGTGTCCTCCCAGTTCTATGTGGGGGTCTATCTGCAAAACATCTTATATGGTGAGTCTACTCACACACACGTGTTGTGTGGTCTCACCAGTTCATTTCCAGGTGTCGAACTGTGCCTCTATTTCAAGACCATGTACACTTTCTTCGCTCGCCGTAGATCACCTCAAAGATTCGACATTTTTTACGCCATTGTCAGTAGCACGATGTTCCTCTTGATCACTCTTTGGGTGGCCATCGATGCCGTGGTCGGTGCAAAACTTTGGTTGTCGACACACGGGGACACACTTGAAATACCCCCATATGTCGATCTTATAGCGGTGGTGACCCTCATTCTCCAGCAGATGACAGATGGTTTAATGGTCGGTCCAGGCTAGTAAACAGAGAAAATAGCTGACCCACATCGTCTCAGATGTACCGATGTCGAGTCGTATGGGACAGCCTTCTTGTCGTCCTTGTACCGTTCTTCATGTTGTTAGCATCTCTCGGTGAGCAACGACCTTCTGCTCTGCCTGATACTCGTTTCAATGTTTTCACAAATTAGTCTTGGGCGTCTCAGTCATGTTGACTTCTAGCAAGACTGGCGCTATTTTTCTCAGTGGACTTGCTGCGGAGCTCGGTCTCGCGTATTATTCAACCTCGGTCTTCCTCCACGTGATCATGACGTCCCTGATCTGCTGTCGATTTGTGCTCTTCGCGAGGCAAGTGAAAAAAAGTCTCGGAGAAGAGCACGCGGCACTGTATTTCAGCGTTCTCATGCTTCTTGTCGAGTCTGTCTTACCGTGCACGTTCACCGGCATCGTGTTTTTGATATCCTTTGGGATAAGAGGTGGAGTGGTGATCGCGCTCGCGCATGTGTATGTATTGATGAGGGTACGTTGTCGCAATCTGGTATGATGGGTCCATCGGCGTTGGCGTTGACGCGTTTCAGTGTTTGTCATCACAGATGTTGATCCTACGCGTCGCAGAGGGACATGCCTGGCCGAAAGGCAAGACGACATCACCGTTATCAGCGATAGTGTTCGCACAGTGGCAAACAGATACGTCGGCATTAGTCCAAGGGAGTGAAGCTGCAATGCGTCTCGAAGCGTTGCCTGACGGCTCTCTGTCTTCGAGTAAGGGTTCACACGGAATTCAGCACGCGGGTCGCGCGAGTCCTGACGCATAGCAGCCTTCTACTAGTCGGCTGGCTGTGCGTCGACGCCCGGCGGTCGAAGGGCACCTGGTGGGTGGGTCGTTGACCAATCGTATAATGACTGTCTCATCCTTCGCGGGGTAGACTCGCCAGCTGGAACCGATCAAGGCGACCACGTCCGGCCCTTGAAGCGCGTGGACATTACCTTCATTTACCTTGTTTCTCGGCTGCGGCCGCGACTGTCGTTAGTAACGGCACGTAGAGGGATGATGGCGGTCGTTCCTCTCGTACACTCAGTCCGGCTGCCACAGTACAAGGACCTATGAACACCGTAGCACCACATCCGTGGCAACCCCCGGCACGCTATGCTACTTTCTTTTTTTCTCCTCGCCTCGTAGTATGACCTCAGTCGTGACGGCTGTTACTCTAACTCACTGTAGCCCTATGCTGGTTTCCATCATTGTAGAACCTAGATACTTCATTACGATATACTCATGACTCGGACTGCATGAGACGGAGCAACAGCGATGAAGGATTTTCACGATGTGGCCGCGTCGCAAGTGTGATGCTGAAATAGGGTGTCCCGAGTGGAGTCACTTAGTTACTCCACAATTTCGAAGCCCAGGCCAGGAACACTTGTGATTTATCAAGTACGCGACATACTCGTATGATACTTACATCGGACACATGCGCTACATTCGGAAATAGGACTGATCGAAATCAAAGTCGACATCCTTGACGACGTCGCTCCATTCATCCAGGTGTTTGATCATCTGCCCGCACTTCTTCCTCACGTCTCGATCGGCGTCCTTTCCGAGCACGAGATACAACGGCCACGCCTTGTCTTGTGCACGGCCTTCCCCGCAGACTACCTCGACCAGCGCGTTCATCGCCTTGACAGGATCGCCTTGCTGCTTCCCTGAGGCCGCCCTGTACTCTCTCTCGGCTGCCTCTCGCTTATCATCGTAATCAGATATCAGATTCCGCGTCGACTCTTCAAAAGACTGGCGGAAAATCCCTTCCGTGCGAAACGAGCCCGGCTCGACGATAAGCACGCGGATGCCAAAGAGCTCGAGTTCCGAGGCCATGTTCTCTGCAATGGCTAACGGTGGGCAGACACGTCAACGGGTCGTTGCCGCTTCTCGCTCAGGCGCGAACGGGACGCACCGCGTATCGCAGCCTTTGACGACGCGTAGAAACCTGTGCAAGTCAACGACGATGGGCTCACGTCTTGCCAGTCCGACGGGACGTACCCATTCCCTATCGGGATCGACGTCGGTCCGTAAGAAGACCGTTTCGAAAGGTGGGGTGCCCATACCTTGCCTTCTGGTTTCCATCCACTTCGGCTGCCCGTCACGACGACCGTGCCGCTCTTCTCTTCCACAAGAGTGTCATGCTGCGCTGAAGGGCTTTGGAAATGCTAGACCAGCACACTCACGTTTGCGCATGTACGGCAAGACTGCCGTGGTCACGTCGAGCGTCCCGAAGACGTTCGTCTGATACTGGCGGCGCATCAACTCCGCTCTGCGGGACACATACTTGTTCGTATCACACCCATCAGCAATGTTTCCTTTGGGACTCACCCGCCTTCCTCGAGGAATGCAGGGGTCGACATTCCCGCGTTATTCACGAGCACGTCCACGGTCCCCCAGCCCGACCTTTGGATAATAGCGTCGATGCGCTTCTTCACTGGCTCCGTTCCGGCGGAAATATCGAGCTCGGCGCAATGGATGTTTGATCTTTGGAACTTGGGTTGCTTATGAAAGTGGGTAATCTTGGGCAAAGTCCTGGCGGTTGCAATGACTCGATCACGTCGTGCAAGTACGATGTTCACAAGCCGTTCACCGAAACCGGACGAGGTTCCTGTCCGAACAGGTTTCGTCGCAATGAAGACGGAAAAGTTAGACGACCAGACGCACCAGTGATTAGCCATACTCTGGGAGAAGCCATTTTGATAGGTGAATTACCATGTCGAAGTGATCCAGTAACATTTTATCTATAACGTTTGCAAGTCCGCTCCGAGAGAATTTCAATCTATTGGAGTACACCCCGGTTTGCGGCGAAGCGGATGAAAACCGAATCCTTGACAATGACGTAGATGTGCAATTTTAAGCTTCCCAACATGCCACACGATTGCATGATGAGCGAACTAATGAACAAGACGAAACAAAGTAACTACCCAGGGTTCTTACTAGTGTTTCGTGTCCGCCTTTTCCTGCCGATCAGGGATCCAATAATCTTGCCGGGTTTCGAAGGCACATTCTTGACCCGCGCTGTCTTTACATGTTTGGTTTCATCAGGCGATACGCGCCGTTTCTTGGATGGTGGCGTCTCCGAACTCGGAGTAACGTGTGATTGGGACTAACGAATGGGATCAGTAACTTTACTCGGGTCGCCCTTCCATAAGTGGGTGACTCACCCGTCTCTCCTTTTGCGCTGTTCGGCGTTGCACGACCTGGATATTCTCTATGGAAAATTCCACGATGAGCGTTCCCTTGGCGGGCTTGGACGGGACCTCCATTTCGTTCTTCATCCGTTTTATCCTGGCCTCGTCAGGACTCTCCGTCGCCTTCTCTCGTTTCACGAGATCGGCAAGCTCCTCCTTCAACCATTTATCGAAAAGTACGCCGACATCCGCGTTATTGTTGGCCCATCGCAGCACGCGCAGCGCGTCAGCGTGCGTGTGCATTTCAACAAAACCGTAACCGCGACTGCGGCCTCTCCCGGTGACGGGGTCGACACGGTCTGCTTGGCGGACGATCTTTGCCTGCTTGACGCCAGTAAGACGTCCTCCCTTGACCCCGTGCTTCTTAGATTTAACGTCGTGTTTAGTTTTGATAGGTTTCTTGCTGTCTTGATCATCAGCTTCGACAGATTTGGCAAGTTCGTCGGAGCTGAGACCTTCGCGGAGATCCTTTTTGACTTCTGCGTTGAACTCCCGAACGCTGTGGATCGCGAGTCGCTTCAGGACACGCTCGGTAACGAATAGTGGTATTTGACGTATGCTGAGTCGAGTCTTGGAAACGTAGAGGGAGGGATTACCGCGGAGCATGGTTCTGCGGGCGTTAAAAGAGTTCGTACGTTTCTCGAGCTCCGCCTGGGGGATCGTTTCGGCAGCAGGGCTATTCGGTAGAATAACTATGATGTGTCCGGTTAAAATTAGTTGGCAAAGCAGAGAAACTACGTACCCCCTTCGCGCAGTAGGTAGAGATTTCGTTTGTCGGCCTTCTCCCGACTCTTTTCGCCATCTTCTTTCAGTTTTGCAGCTTGCTCCCTCGTGACAGCGCGGACAACGTCAAGTGTTTGACCATGCAGCACCAGATTCTTCGCGACGCTGGCTGATGGATCAGGTGTGAGGAGGGAAGGGAGGGAAAAAGGGTTTTTAGGAGGCTGTCATGCTACCATCTGAATCGCTATATCATTGGTGCGAGAACACACTCACCTGCGATTGGGTGCCTATGGTATCTGCACGTAGAATTTCGCTTTGCTGGACGACTTTGTCTACGTCTTCCTTGTTCCAGAAGCACGCGAATCCACTCCCTCGGGGACGCTCAGTTTCAGGATCGACAGTAAGACGAACATATCTGAGTGGACCAAAGGCGCGGAACCTGCGGCGTTAGATTAACAAGACGACGCAAAACGACTAGAATGAGATACATACAACGTTCGTATTTCGTCCTCCGTAGCAGTGAATGGAATATTGCGAATGAAGATCGTGTTCCCCGTATCGGTGTGGGGTA
>JBBPMC010001275.1:0-11634 GCA_038090115.1 Strobilomyces echinocephalus
CCTGGTGTTGACACTGGGTGGTACTGCCATTTTTTCCAACACCGAGTCGGAACTGACGAAGAACGAATTACTTACGGCAGGCCGACAAGCTATTCTTCTAGACAGGTCGGGGCGCGCCCATTCCGTGAGTTTGCACGTCGACTGCGACTGTTACGTTGCGCCAGCTTAGTCGTCGGCTGCCCAAACGGCCGGCAGTGTCGGCCCGGCGAAGCGGCAACCCCTGGTGCCGCCATCGGAGTCAGTTACATGAGCCGCTGTCCGCAACCAAGGTGAACTACTACTTGAAGCATAGTTCACCATGTGCACACCTCAACATTGTTCTGGAGGACAAGCACCTAGCTATGGACGGAGATGGTGGCGAAGCGCGTGCGGTGATTCTGAGGACTAGCCTGAGTGATTCATTGCCTGATTAGTACTATCGCCTCACCAACAACACGCTCCCATGCTAAACCGCAGTACCACATCAACGCGGCACCTCTGACGTGCAACATACTACGTCAATCTAGAGGATGCTCAGTGATTCAGGTGGGCCTGGGCACCTTGATCATCGTCACGCATCGCGAACAGGACCGCAGAGACGGACACATAACGGCAGAACACCTGAAACATGTACTTGGCGGATCCTGGCGCCGTACCCAGCCTTCTGTCCTTCCGCTTCAGTACGCTACTTGCGTCGAGCACACCCACGACCTACACATCCGCCCGCCGAGCCTGTCGATCTACGCTGTCGCCGAGGTCTTCCACCAGCGTCTTCAGTCCCTCCAGAAAATACGTCTTCTGCTCTGCTTTCGTCCGCTCGTACAACCACGGACAGTCGGTGTTCATACATCCGCTCGGCTCGCTCGCGGCGGTCGACGCGCACGACGCGCATATACGCTGCGTGTCGAGTAGCCTCTGCTCGCCCTTGCGCACGCGAAGCAAGAGCGTCGGTATCGTCTTTTGTGGGTCGGCGTGACACGCCTCGCAAATACCTAGGGGGTAGGGCGCCGATTCGATTAGACGAACGCGAACGCGAGACAGGTCGGGCCTACCATCCGACGCCTTGCCATCGCACGTGAGACACCGCGCGCTCTGAAAATGCTCGTCGATCTTGAACCTGTTCGCGTGAGCGGACGCGTGCTTTCGGGGTGAGAGCGCGAGCGGGTCCCGTTCGTCGACTGTGATCGTCTTGGGCATCTCGTCGTACCACGCGCGGACGTCCGCACCCACGAGATTGAAGATGCGCTCCAGTGGGGGTATCAGGACTTTGGTGATGTAGTACAATGCGTCGATGCGCAGTTGACTGGGTGCCGGATATCAGTTTCGCCTCATCAGCGCACGATGAGATGCGGGGACATACCGGTTCGCCAGAAACTCTTCTGGTGTAATGGCTCTTTCCACGAGCCGTGTGTCTGGGTCCCCACGCACGATGACGTACGGTACACGTTCCCCATACTGAGCCTCGTCGTTCTCGTCCTGCAACATCCTTCGTGCAGCGACTGTGACGCCAGGTGGTGGAGGGCCCTTGTCGCTGCAAACAGAAGAAGGTTACGCTACTGATCCCGCATAGAGAACAACGTTTCCTCACCTGTATGTCCCCATCTTGACTTCCTTAGCAAAAATGAAGTCTTGCAGCGAAATTCTGTTGCGCAGAATCTTGGACCACGTCTTGTAACAGTAGCTCTTGACCTCGCTGAGATCCTGAGTGCGAAACAGGATCCTGCGCACGAGCCCCTTCAGCCTCGGTTGGACGAAGAGACGCAACGATGAGTGAAACTGACTTTAAACACGTCTCAGTCATCTTCGCTTGAGCCGGTACGCCATCGCGGCGCACTGTTTCGATGCCCTTGGCATCGAACGTCGGCTCGGTCTCGCCGGGCGTCTCATACTTGAATCCGACGTATCGCTTCTTCGCCATGAGTACGCACGGCAAGTACACCTGTTCACGCCGTCGTCACCTCTCTCGCCCCCCGCCGATTCCCGCCCGGGCACGGCGCACCTTTTCAAACTTGAGCTTGACAGGCGCCGGGTTCATGGCCGTGATCGCGTCCGCGATCTCGTGTCCGATCTCGAACGCCTGTTCCTTGGTCTTGCCCTTGAGATACACGAACACCGAGTCCGTGTCGCCGTACACGACTCGCGCACCCCACTTGTCCGTCCCGTCGATGACGGCAACGGCCTGAAGGATGGATGGTAGGAGAGACGTGACGACCTCGCGTTCGCGACCTACCTTTTCGAGCGTCTCCCGGCCGCTCTGTACGATGCTGTCCGCGATCTCCACCGCGGGCATCCGCCCCGAATACGTCGCGCTCGTGTAGCCGTACGTGACGTTGGCGATGTACTTGAGCCCGAGCTGCCGCGCGTCCAATATCCGGCTCAGCGCCTGACATCGCCCAACAAAGTGAGGTCCGATACGAACGTGGGACATGAGGGTGCACATACTTTATCGTTCTTCACGCTCTTCATCGCCTGTTTCACCATCACGCGCGTATCCAACAACTCGGTCAACATCCGCGCCAAGAGTCCTCGTCGTACGACGGGCTTGACGTACATGATGCCGTTCGGTGAGACTTGGGGGGATTGGGGGTGAGTAGGGTTTACGAACGCGTTGGGTGAACCGACGGACTCGTGATGTGATCTTGCAGCCTCTCCAACAATCCAGCAGGCAGGTCGAGATCCACCACACCCAGCTTGTTGCGGCCCTGAAAGTCAACCACGCGACCTAGACATGTCGAGTAACAGTAATTGTATGCAATCATGATCGAAGGGTAGAGTGACTGAAAGTCGAGGACGACAAGAGGTCCGTTGTAGAACGCGGAGAGAGGTTCCATGATCAGAGGCATGCATTCAGCAGCGTTTTGTTTGCCGACCTGTGATTTCCGCCGTTGAGTCTTGCTAGACATACCCGCGGTGAAATACACGACGTACGTCTTGTTTGCTCGGCGAGAGAAGAACGAAGCTCTCCGGCTTCGCTATACGAAACATGAACGACTCTACTTTGAATTGAGAGCCACGACTGATGACGGAGGAGAAATCCACCCCGAAAACGCGCGCGAATTCGCTGCGTCAATGTACCAATCATCTACGTCAGATATTGTCGTCGTCTGCGACGCCAGAGGAAACTTACGCGGTTTTCGTCGTCGTCTCTGCTTCCTCGAGAATGTCCAGCGTCATCACAGTGCGGTCATGAAAGTACCGCAGGACACGGGCGGCGTGCACGGGGCTCTCGCTATTATACCACCCCGTGAGCGTCGACGCTGGATAACGAGGGACCCTGTCCGCGCGTCGAGGTCAGTCGCGACCCTCGGCGCACTCGAGTACCCACCTTCTGCGCAACAAATGGAAAGCCACGTTCTCAAACGAGTAACTACCCAGCGACTGCTCGCTGCGCATGATTCTCCACACGTTGAATATGTGTCGGCCGGTGACCTTGAAGGTCGTCGTCGTTCGGACGCCCCATTGATCCGTCCCGGATCGTGTCAACGTAGTTGGCGCACGAGCCATCAATTCAGAGACGTCAAGACCTGCGCACATCAGAATGACGTCTCAAGGCAACGAACGTCTTACCGTATTGGGATCCTCGAGCGCTGAGGTATCCCCAAGACGCGGCCTGTACTTCCCAGCCAATGAGGATATCTGGGTCGAGGTCCACGACAATATCAACGAGGCGGTTGATCAACTCGAGTTCTCCAGAGAGCACTTCGAGGGACCGATCGCGCAACCGACGAGGATCCAATTGCGGATTCTGGACCACAAGTGTGCCTTGCTCTAACAAGCCAGAATTCAGGTCGTCGGTTTTAAAGACATAGAAGAGGGCGACAATTTCATCTTGGTTCGCGTCTGGCATGCGATCGCCTCTCGATGGCGCTACGCAGAAATTTTAGGCTGGCGAACACCATTTGTAGGACAACGTACCAAAAACCTCCATCGAGAACAGCGTCATGTGTTGGCCACCGCGTGTGTTAAGTTCGGAACGTTTCGTCGATGAAGACTCCCAACCATTCTTCTGAGATCGTCCCGGGATCTGGCCAAGGGTAAATACGACGACAAGCCACAAAGGAACAAGCCACCTGTGAATTGTCCCTCACAGGTTTGCTCGGCTTGAGTGGATTTTCTTTCAACCATTTCTTAACCTCCCGAACACTAGGAGGAACACTGGCATATTCCCATCCACTGCACGGTACAGACACTCGCCTCTCTTCGGTCGCCGAAGAGATATAGCTCTCGTTTGCTTGCCATTCTTCGAGAGCGCCAAGACTTTCACCACCTTTGAGACGATAGACCAGGCCAGCATACTCTCTCGGGCCGTCTGGCACATCAACTTTCTTGGAATAAAATGGGTCGCGGTATAGTCGCCTTGGAAGGCCCAGTTGCTCGAGAGTTCCCAGGAGTTCTGACGTAGAGGGAGGAGTCCGTGCGTATGCGAAAATGCGACCCTTCAACGGACGCATCGAGGTTTGTGATGCCAACTGCGAGCTGTATGACGCCCTTGGCCGGGAAGGCAATCCAAACGAAGCATCAAGCTGCGAGGTAACTTCAAGGGAATCTTGTTCAAAGGTTCTAAGCGTTCTCTCAGTAGACAGTCTTGTTGTAGAGTAGAACCTACGGTAGACAATCTGCTTCGTCCTCGTGTGTCACTGGACGATTCACGATTTCATCTGTCAACCGCAAACCTGGACTTCACCGTGAAATAGGTCACTGGATGTGTCACTGAAAGGACAATCTGTCTCTGACCTGCGCTCATGGACAGGAGTGGAAATACCATAATTTCTAGGCAGGATATCCTGTGATTGCCGAAATAGCGAGGTTCTATGAATGACGGTAAGAGAACAGTTGGTCGCAACAGGCAATTCTTACTTCGGTGTCGTGAAGACATCGTGAGTGGTTTTCGGTTGATCTGTGTATTTACGCGTTCTAATGGATGAGTAAAGTAGAGTAGGTAGAATGACGTTCGGTCTCACTTTGTGGGTGTTACTGGGTCGTCGACATTCGCGGAGTGACTACGAGATCGTTTCTGCCTGAACACTTAGTGAACGAAAGTTCCGGACGAAAAGAATTGAGATACCTTGCGTGGACAAGCTGATTCCAAGCAACAGTGAAAGGGTTTTGTTGGGCAGAAGGTACTACCTTCCCTTGAACCGGATGCGGGGTGCTGCAATCGCGTTAGTGATACAGACGGACGGAGCTGCAAGTCAACGGACTCGCCTCGCCTTCGCGTGTAGGTCATTGTGTAGCATATCTCTCTGGCCATTTGGTGCGCCCTCCTCATCCTCCGCGGTTTCTTCCCCTGCCCCAGTTTTCCCATTGTACGTCGATTTTTGCCAACCATTGTCTGCCATCTGATCGATATCCTGACTTGACAAGATTTCGTTGTTGACATCGACACTGGCAATCATCTCGGCAGAATTATCGCTGGTCCGTGATTCACCTTGGCTGGCTTGCGCAAAAGGATTTCCCGCTTCCTCCGTTTCAACCGGCGGCGTGACGAGATCCGCATCCTTGGATTCAGCCCGCCCAGGCTTCCACGTCCGCCGCTCTGGTTCCCAAAGCACCTCCACGCTCTCGAAGGTCGTCATGACCCACTTTTCCCAGCGTGCTTCGCTCTGGACCATCGTTCCACCATCATCCCTTTCCTGCTGTATTTTCGCGCGAAGTTCTTCCCACCATCGCGCTTCGGCGACCCATTCTCCCCCATTCCCTCTCGATGATGTGCTCAAGTCGATTGGCATTGGCGGGCTAGGGGACAAGCCTCTGGCGGCCCGACGACGACGTTCGTCATCCCACAGTTCACGGACGCTCAACACCACAGGGTCGGAGGACATCGGCGGCGCGGGAATGGCCAACTTGTGATGCACGCTGCGCGCCGAAAGTCGATGTCGATTGAGGATCTGGTGTGCCGCTACGTCGACTTCGAGCGGCATGCGCGACTGTCGAGAGTAGGGCGAGATCTCGAACGCGTCGGGCGCGTCATCTCCGTCGACGCCGCGTTTCCAGACTTGGCCGAGGCGGATCCAGCCGCAGCCATACAGACCAAAGTCGCACAAGAACTGGAGGTGATAGCTCAGGTGGCTCTCGTAGACGCGAAACTTGGTGTGCATGACCGTCCCGGACTGCAATATGGTGACAGCTCGGTTGATGATGCCGGGGTCAGCAACGTGAATCTTGAGGAATGGCGCATAGGAAGAGTGAAAGCCGTAAAAGTGGACGCCTTTCACGAGGACGATGGCGCGGATGAATTGGGAATTGGAGGAGTCGGGATTCCGTTTGATCGAGAGCGCGATGGCGTGGTTGAGGGAAAAGGATAGCTGGGTGATGTAACGGTTGACTAGCGAGCGAGTGAGTCGACTGCAGGAAGCGGATCTGAAGGCTCACCGTCGTTCGGCATCATGTTTCCAGGGTATTCGACGAAAAAATACGGATAGACTTGATGGACGTGGACACACGCCTTGTCGCCGGTGGAGGAGGCACCATATATACGAATTACGGGCACACGAGGCAGCGAGGCGTTGTCCAATGGTCCTGGAGGCGCCAAAATGTGATCTATTTGATTGATGAGGACGCTCAACGAAGCGCGCCCTTGCCAATCGTCCATCGTCGCCGTTTGATTTATGAAGTTTTATTTGGTTCTCTGCGCCACTGTAAACAAAAATGATAACACCAGCGGTGGCGGCGATACTCAAGTGTTGACCATGTCCCGACGGATACCACGAGTTCGTGGCCCGGGAAATCACAGCTTCAACAGTTGAACCCCTGGAAGGTCACGCAGAGTCAAGGTCGGTCACTACTTGCGTCTGCCAGCAAGAATATCTCCAAGCCCACGTCAACTGTAACTGACGAGGTCGGTGTTTCGCCCGCTGGACTTCTGACGTCTACGTCGGAGGATGGAAATGTACTGCAGGCCCCTCGGCGATATGTATTCCCTTGTTCGAGCGAGCAAGAGTCGCGTGGCTGGTTAGTACTGTCTTCTATCGTCTTCGAAAGCTTCTGGTTCATATCTCAGATACTCGAAATGTCAATGGATCCGTGCCTACATCTCACTTGCCCGAGGCACTCGTCCTCATAGTCGTTCCTACGCCATGGCCCGTTGGAGAACAGCTTGACTATTACAGACAGTAGTGTTGTGGGATGATTTGCCACAGGTGACAGAAGTCCAAGCCAGTGTTTGTATGCGCCTGGATCAACACAGACGAGTTTCTTGACCCGAACTCCAGTCTGTCCGTATATGCTGTCCTCGCGGCGACGGTTTGCTGTGCTCTGCGGATTTCTGGGCAAAGTTCCGTTGGGTTCATTCAAGTACTATGGCTGCCAAAGCAAGCAGCTTCTGCGTGGTCTTTTTTTCTCTCCTAACGACGATGAGGTAAATGGCGCTTCTACTCGCCGTGCTCGCTGGATGTATTAACACGTGTTTCTGCTCGGGTCGCCCCGTGGAAGAGTTGCTTCGAGATCCACTTCCGGCTTGGCTGGTAGTGCCGTCGCCAAGATTACGACCCGCATAGAGACTAAGCGCCGGCCCAAGAGTCCCACTCCTCGAGCAGGTGATGGTATGGCCATATACACCTCAATGTATATCCTCCGCCTTCCGCCCCGTACGACGACGAACTCGAAAAAGAAAAACGCCTAAACGCCGTCTTGGAAGTCACGCCCGGTCCCCGTGTCGTACCATCGCATTTTCAGCCGTATAAAATCGCGTCCACGTCCCTGTGGACCGCGTCGTCCTCTCGTCGCAGTTTGCACTCCATCCTTGACATGTTCGTTCGCGTGTCCACCCTCGCCCTCGCCGCGCACGTCCTCGCGAGCCCACACGGCATCTCCTCTAATCAATGTGGCACCGGTTCGCTGAAATGCTGCGACAACTACATGTCGGTGCGTCGTCCTCGTCGCTCCTCTCCCAGCCTGCGTGTCTGACGCGCCCAGAACAGGCGAGCCAAGCTGAAGGGCTCTTCGCCATCGGCGACCTCGCGGGCATGATTGGCCTCAACTGTGATGACATCGTGCCCGTCATCAGCGGTGGCGCGTCCTGCACGCAGCAGACGGTCTGCTGCAGCGGTACCCGCGACGTGCGTTATACTCCTTCCTCTCGTGGTGGACGTGCCCTGACGACCGCGAGTTCTCTAGGTCGACTTCCAGGTCATCGGCGTTGACTGCACTCCGGTCAACTTGAACGCGTAGACGGAGCGATTCGTGGGTGGCGTGATTTGGTGAGAGAAATGGACTTCTTGTAGCTGCCGCCTCTGGACGGAAAAATACTATAGTTATCTATGAAATTATCGATGACATCGGTCGATCCGTCGAAAGGCTACCTTGTGGTCTGACCTGTGGATGAATCTACAGTCGTACATATTGTGATGGTTTGACATCAGCGGTGCATTGTTCCAGCCCGAACAGCCGTAGATCGCATTAATACGGATACAGTAACATCTAGGAGCGTACGGGGGATATAACGATGAATGAATGCGAGCATCGGTAACATGTAGACAGCGATATAAAACACTAAACACGACCAGGATGGGATCCGGTATGCGAGCACGGACGTGAAAGGCACGCGTCACACCCGCGCAAAACATTCGATGCACAACTTTCCGTCACTACGCGGCCCACGGCCCTTGCCATCAGTCCCCGAGAAGCGAAAAAACGAACAAGCAAGAAGAGTATAGACTCACTTTGGTATGCTCTCGACACAACACGCACGACACACGACGCGTCCGCAGCCAGGGATGACGATAGAGTCGCTGGCCCCGTCGTACCCGGACGCATCGCAGCGATCGCGACCGTCCACGTCGCCATCGGCCACGTCTTCTTTATCGATCGGTGCTTTTTTGCGCTTGACAGAGAGAGGGGCGAGAGCGGCCGAGAGGTCGCCGTTCATGGCAGCATAACTCAGGCCGAGGGCAGCGCGCTTGGGAGAGACGGGCGTGTTGGCGGGGGACGGCGAGCGGGTGAGAGCGGGGGTTGGCGGGTGAGACGAGGGGCAGGTATAAGACGTACACGTACGGGCGCAGATCGCGCACGTCGGAGCAGAGCATCTGCGAACGGGTACCGTCAGCGTGCCACGAGGACGGGGTGAATTTTCGAGGCGTGTGGTCGCGGCGCCGACGACACGGGAACGAGAAAACCACAGACCTCGAACAGATGAGACCTGCCACACCTAGCCGGACTGCACGGTGGCATGACGAGCACGAGAGCTTCGGACACGAGGAGTGGGTCGGGGTCAAGTTCAAGTTGGAGTTGTCCGCCAGCGCTCGAGCGGGTTGATCGACACCATGGCTGAGCCTTCTCCGCTTTGAGCCAGCCTTGCGGACAGAGGGTGGTGAGGCATACCCAAGGGGCGTCGAGGTGCGCATGAGGGTATCAGGTGAGGACATTGACAACCCGACCTCTAATTGATTTCACAGTCACATGATCGTGCCAACACCCTACTATACAGCCCTCATCTTACGGTACTGGAATGTCAGACAGGAACTATCTCAGTTCCCATTACACCACACGTTTCCCCACTGATCCTGTGCCACACCAGTCGCACCGTTACCTACCTCGCCCCCGTTCTCGCCGTCTATGTAACCGACCCCGTAGCTCGCTGCTGCGTTGAACTTGGTTGTCGGACAGTTGATGCCAAGAAAGTAAGGGCATGCGCGGTCGACGGCATGGCACGTCTCGAGACACGGTAACAAGGACGAGTAATCGTACGTCGCGTTCGGAAAGTTGGGGTTTCTCGACGGCGAACCGCTCGGCTGCGGCTGGAGCGCTGAGAGCGGGGCTTGCGCAGAGGTTCCCTGGGACAACGTCGTGCTGTTGTTAGCACCAGGCGCAGATTCGGAGCAGCGAGGGAACGAAGTGCTGCAGAGCCATGTGCGATACTGGGATTGACAGTCTGCGCAGGTTTGGAGGGGCGAGTAGAGATCGCGTCCGCACGCGAACGTAGAGAGCATGGTCGTGAAGTTGGCCATGTATTCGAGAAGAGGCAAGGCGATGTTGTCTGGGAGCGTAGTAGCGTTGTAACCGAACGCAGACGAGGCGAGGGGCGGCAATGGCACGGCATAAGCAGTCGCGGGGCAATAAGGTAGGGAAGAGACCAGCGGGCAAGGGAAGCTCGCTGATCGGACATGGTCAGACAAGATAGACGACGGTGAAAAGATCGACCTGCCTGATTTTGTTGCGAAATAGATGGGACCGCTGACCTTGAGCAAGTCCTGGATAACATATGCTGTGTAGTTGGTGCTAGGCGACAAGCCATCGACAAACCATTGCCATCTCCAGCCCTGGGAGTCGCGTAACCACGATTGGTTGCTGACGATGGAACCAATCGACGACGAGTTCAATAGAGCGCACGCGGTCTGGGGAAGGGAAGTGAGCTGTGCAGAAGTTGGTGCAATGACGAGGGTAAAGTTTGGGACGGAGGAAGGCGTGTCCGGAGTAGACAGGTTAGCGGGGGCGAGGGTATAGTTGGGAAAGCTCGGCTGCACGATCGAGACAGGGAGGAAAGGATACGAAAAGAGAATCGCCTGGTTGGAGGTGGAATCTCCAAGCAGAGGCAGCTGATCGAGGACCTCGTGAGCCACGCCTAGACGACGGTCGGTAGGAGCAAGCCGAGGGAGTATTTCAGGACCCACCACTGTCCGACACCACTATTTGAAAGGACCCTTGAGTGAGGTCTTGGACGGATAGCAGGCCTCCATTCGGCGCTGAGCCCGACCACTGGCCGGTACCGTGCGTGAGCTGTATCTCCTGGGCGGTGGTCCCAGAGGCGCCGTCAGACAGGAAGAAGCGGGCAGACGCTGCGTCGGAGGCACATATGGCGACGGAGACGGTGAGCTGGGAGGAGGAGGGGAGCGCGAGGAGGGACGTGGACGCGTCGAACGACGAGACGGTGTTGATCGTGAGGTTTTCCTGGGCGCGGACGAGGAGGAGGAGGGAGAGCAGGAAGAACATGACCAAGGAGGCGGTGATCAATTCACAGCCGTTTCACACAAGTCTGGTTCCCGATGATGGCTAAACTTGTACTGGATACAAACGTGTTGTAATAGCCCCACAATTGAATATATCTCTTCGGACTAGCGAGTTGAACGTTGACAGTTTATGCCTATGACGGATTAGGAAGGCCCCGCGATCCTGCGGATGAGGCGTGCAAATTACATACGCATCCAGTATCCATAGTGTATGGTATCGGATTGCAAAGAAAAGCAGGGGGAAACACGAATCAGACGAAAGGAAAACGCATACAGATATCGCGCGATGAAACCAACAGACGACACTTAAGTCTGGAACCGTTTGGGCCGCCACACCTTTTTCTCCGGCACCGGCTCGAACCCGTCCACGTCCTTGTTGCTCTCGGGCAGCGGCACGGCGGTCGTGGCAGGTGACGCCGGCACACTCGCACCCTGCTTCTCCTTGTCGGCCAGGCGCTGACGCCACCCGCCCGAGGCTGCGCCCGCAGGCCCAAACTTGGGTGTTACGCTCGGGGTCACGGGCGACGCCGCCGCCAGAGCAGGACTCTGTGGACGCCCCGCCGCTGCCCCACCACCGCTCGTCGCCTGCGTCTGCACCCGCGTCCGCCATCCCCCACTCTCGGGGACGCTCGGCTTGGTCTGCGCCCGCGCCCGCGCGCGTTCCTCTGCCTCCTGCTCGCGCTGCGCCTTCTTGCGCGCCCCCTCGAATGCC
>JBBPMC010001276.1:0-11922 GCA_038090115.1 Strobilomyces echinocephalus
CCCATTTCGACTGGACGCAAGGCTGTTGCTGAAGAATCCATTACAGCTCACACTCTGTTATCCAAAAGCTTCTTGTCCTCACAATCAATACCGGAATCTGGACTGCACTATTTGCCGTGGCCACTGTCGTGACAGTGAGTGGTTCTTCATCGCTGACGGAACGCCACTGAAGGCCGCCCTCGCCTTCTTTAGATGATCGCATCCAAAACAACATATCTTTATGCTGCCCTTTACTTCCCTCTCTGCCCGTTGTACTGTAACACGGTCCTCGCCAATCTCAACGCCCGCGAGTATTTCAGCACGAGCCTCGCAGTGGCACCAACTGGGACGATGGGAGACACCTACCATCTCCCGCCCGTCTTTGCCAGGCGATCGGTATGTCGTTTTCATTTGATCGCTCCCATGGACAGTGCGCATGTTTAATTATATTCTTACCTCTGTCTCTTCTCGTCATCGCTCGACATCAGGCGGATCCGGCGTTCGCCGTGAACGTTGATACGAACAAATCGGCGAGGGTGAACGACGAAGACGACCCGGCTCTGATGCCTCGGCGAAACAAAGTTGAATTTGAAGAAGTGTAGACCGCCGTTGCGGGCGGTGGTGAGACATCTTCATTGTTTGTTGGCGCGCGGCGCGCTTGGGTTTTTTCATCTTGCTTCCTATCTTGCAAATGCAAATGGCTACGGATGTACGGTAGTATTTTGGGACTTGGAAATCGTGCCGCTGGGCTGCGATGTTGCAATGTGCGGGCGCAAGGGGCCAGCTTGCAAGCTGGTTCCTAGGTTCGCAGACGGGTCAGACTATTGTTGCAACGCCCAAGATGAAAGATTCGGAAAGCAGCCTTGCAAAATGTGCCGGCGGGCTGCGACAGTTGCAACACGCAGAAGGCTATCAGACACCAGGAGCCGACTTGCAAGATAAACAATCTGTTCGTTGGTTCCTGGGTTCAGAAGCACGACGGCCTTGCAACGCGCAGAGGCGGAAGTATCGTAACACCGCACGAGATGGAGCTTACACAATGCCAGCTTGCAAGACGGACAACTTGGATGGGCTCGCAGACGCGGACTCGGGGCATTGCAACACCTAGGTAATGGCAACTACCGTGTTTTGTGCAAAATGATCGGACGCTAACCGAGACACATCCAGGAGCCTGTGCTCTGGCCGATATCTACATATTCAAGTTCTGAATACTCAGGCGTGAATATACGCACCAATGACAGAAAGGCAGGTAAGGTCGTAGGGTTGAGTGACAGCACAAGAAGCGGCATACGTCACCAACCGAAACGAGTCGGGCTCGGGCCACCCGCTGGAGACGTCGAAATCGCTCAGCATAAGTACTTGCAAGGTGGACCATATGCCTAGAGTGCATACGATGCTCATCACCACCTCCAGGAGATCTCGGACGGCCCACCGAGCGTGCATACTTTGTCGCACTGTCAGGGAATTTCTGTTTTCTGACCATTGAGATGCAGGTAATGCGGGTTTGCAACAGTGTCGCCGTAGTATCCGTCACGACGCCGTATGAGTCTGATATGGACTAGGCACAGTGGCCCATCGGTAGAGTCAGTTTTGCCCGATTTCGGCGTGGACGCTCGGCGGTGAAGCAATAGAATGAAGCAACACACCCGCGACTCAAAACGAGATCAACAGGAACCCGAGCTACAAGGAACCAGGTGAGCATAAAGGGGAGAAGCACGCGGGACTTGAGAGCGTCCCGTCTACTACCAAGCCTACCTCGTGAAAGCTGGTCCGTAAATGACCCCTGACTCGACTACTGAGTCATTCGCATGTCGGGCGTGGTTCAGCATCCAGTCTATCGCTACGACACCTCTCGAAGATTGTTGGTAATCCAACCTGGGGTACACAATATGCAGGTGCGTAGATGGTCGAGTTGTGCGTTGCGAACACAAGGAACTTCAGTGGGAATCGAATATTCTTCTACCAGTAGTTGGAGATTACGGCGTGTAGTCAAGTACTTTGCAGCTCGTGGCAGGGCCCTTATCCATTTTAAAGCAATGTTGGGCGACTGTTGAAGGACTAAGACAGTTGACTCAGTCGTCTGCGAGCAGGACGAACTGAGGAAAAGAAATTTTCGAGAAGCGCACAAGAAGTTGAACGAGGAAACATTGCCAAACAATCTATCAAGGGCTGGACCTGGAGACGAGCTGTACACGTGCAAGAACAGCAAAGAGGTAGGACGAATTGCCAAAAAGAGAGGAACGGTAAAACGACACTTGCCAACAACTGTAACTTTGCAGCGATCATGTCGACAACAGCAACCAGGCCTCAGGCCGGATCCTGCTCACGGACCTCGAAGGATAAGTTGCTGTGTCGTCCCCCCTCCTATTGGGTGGAAAAGTAACTTTGGGCGTGTTGATCAACAGCTCAACCTTCCCTAGGTCTGGATTGTAAGTGACGGACAGATAGTGAGGAATTGGTTTGGGAAGACGCGATAAGGCGCCTTCCAGAGTCCTCCGAGACACTCCAAGCGGAGAAATCATTTTCGGTTGGAGGGTCCACCGCCTGCTGCTTGAGGACTCATCAATCCTTGCAGCAGTGAAAGACCCGTGAGACTGATGTAGCAGTACGCGCCGCGCACGGAGGGCCGAACGGGCTGCTGTTGAAGACGAAGGCGCCTATGGAGAGCCACGCATCGTGACGAAGGGGTCTGAGGAAGAAACGGATTGGCGCCAGAAACTTAGTGGCAACACGTGAAACTGCCACAAGACTGAATGACAGCACCAGAACGAGCGTGCCTCATAAATCAAAACAGCATTATACAAGGGCAGGGCCGCCCACTCTTAGTACTGTGTGACCGACTTGATGTCCACCTCATTTTTTGGGTGCAGAGGAGCGGGCCGGACAAGTTTCATACTCAGCTCGTAGCAAACAACACCAAACTATACACACAAGCTCGACGTTCCTCGTCGTCCTCGACAGCGTCAACGGCTCCAGATAAAGATTACCTCGAAAGTATGTGCTATCTACGTTCACACATCCACTCTATATTACAGTCCATGTATTTGTTTGGACGTGCGAGGAGCCTTTGCTGATGGATGCTCGTCGCAATGGTGGATGCACATACTAATGGACGGTTGTGATCTAGATGGGCCTTCAAGAATACCAAGTCGTCGGGCGCCACCTTCCAACAGAAACGGACCCCACACCAAAAATCTATCGCATGCGCATCTTTGCACCCAACGAAGTCGTCGCCAAGTCGCGGTTCTGGTATTTCCTCAGGTGCGCCTTCTGGAACGAATCGCGTCGCCTTCGTGGATTCTAATGTCGACGCCGAGCCAGGCAATTGAAAAAAGTCAAGAAAGCGAGCGGTGAAATCATTGGTGTCAACGTTGTGTGTATCCCTTGCAGCCGTTCAAGTGGCAGGCGGAGCGGGATTGCTGATGGGTTCCTCGCACGCTTCGGTGCGCCTGTTTGGTTTGTAGATTCATGAAAAGAAGCCGTTGAAGGTCAAGAACTTTGGCATCTGGTTGCGTTACGATTCCCGTTCGGGTACGCACAACATGTACAAGGAGTTCCGCGAGCTCTCGCGCGCGGACGCCGTCAAGGCGCTGTACCAGGACATGGCAGCCAGACACCGTGCTCGTTTCCGGTCGATCCACGTACGTGTTGCATTCGATTGTGGAACTCATAAGCTGATGTGAGCCGTGGACAGATTCTCCGCGTCGTTGAGATTGAGAAGACGGTGGATGTTCGCCGTCCTTACATCAAGCAGCTTCTTGTTCCCAAGCTGAAGTTCCCTCTCCCTCACCGGGTTGGAAAGTCAAAATCGACTTTTGTCGCACGCCGCCCCAGCACGTTCTGAAGGCGTGAGAGTTCAGGACGGTCGTGCCTCCGATGGCTTTCGGGCGAATGCGTGTTTCTACCGCGAACCATGTACTCTTCATTGCCATACTCTATGTCTATGCAGCAATTTAGGTTACATGCATTGGCAATGACCTTGGATCTGTGAGCTACAGCCAGGATAGGACGATGTCCAATCCGTGCGATTCGGAGATAAGAGTTGAAGCGTTGGAGTGGGTACTGTGAAGCCCGTAGCGCCATATCACACGCAACGAGACACTTACTGGCAGCTGGTAAGTAGAATTGTCATGGCAAGAACTTGGGTCGACTGGCAATCGATCTTTTGCTACGACGGCGATTGTACCCAGCCCTGTAGCAAGCACGATCTCGGTCTTCGGCTATTTGGATTCTTCATGCTCTTAAGATCGACATTGGTGAGGTGCGCCTGCTATAGCCTCAACAATTCTAATAAATATAGTTTGAGACCGTTGTATGACAACGCAAGACAGACGAACCACCAAGGATCATTTTTGACTCCAAGACGTGAGTGGCACTGCAGGTTACGAGCGAAGGGTCATCAAAGCACACGCTGACCCCGTGGTTATGTATGATAGGCCTTGCCTGGACGACAGGCTGTTGTACTGCGGGATTTTCGACCCTGACGCCATCTAGACTAATCGGACGGTCTCTGTCGACGTACGGCGGGACACGCTGGAAGACTCTGAGAATCGTCTCGCAGCCGTAGCTAGGATTCGTGCACACCTTTGTGAGAGCGGCACCGATTCGGTGAGACATGGCGTCTCCAACTCGCTACTGGCTTCCTGTGCGGGTCTAGAACCCGGTCGCAAGAATAGACCCGAGGATCCAAGGGACGATCAGAAAATGTTTCGAGCTGACCTGGCAACGCATTTATTTCAAACGCCCAGGCATTCTTGGGGCGTGGGGTGAGGCGCGGCGGATATGAAGGGACAACTCCAGGATCCGGACGATCAGACGGGTTCCTCGTCAGTGTCCCGACGGTTCACGTCATGCCCGCATGAATGCGATGAAAAGGTAAGAAGAGCTGGGATCCTTTGAGACCGTACCTCGAGGCCCGAGTCGGCTGCGCGAACAAAGTTAGTTATGCCACAGTTTTTGGGCGACCGTAGGTGAAATTCCATAATGCACACGGAATCCTTACATTCGCCTGCACTATTGCCATGCAGCCATTAGTATGCAAATAACAAACCGGTGGTTGGAAGGGGGCATGATGCTGTGACGGCATAAATGATTGAACCGAAAGCTGTTGACTGGTAATACAGAGAGTTCGATGGATACACCTGAGTTGCTTGGCACTGAAACCCTGTGTCCTGTTGTTTGCGAAGAGGCTTGATATTTGTATTGCGATGTAGTACTCTGGCAACAGAGAAAGCCACATTCTGCGTGATTTTGAGGAGTGAGGTTCGCGTAAAAAGAATAGCAATATCCACACAGCATGATCGCAAAACACGCTCAAACCGCTGTATGACTCAGCACTGGCTGCCGGTCCAAGACAAGCAGTACTTTAAGTATAGTGAGACTCTGAGAGGCGTACAAATCGAGACGCTTACCAACGGTTGAACTGGTTCTCCCACGACGGAAGGTGATCCAAAACAATGAACATCCAGTCCCGGACAGTGATCACCCGTCGCGGTTACACTGGGCGACCATGAAGCAAAATGACGTTCTTCGAAATGACCGTCGTTCGCTTCGCTTTCGATATCTGGTTGAAGACGCTGAAAGAAAGACGCTCAAGCCGTCCTAGCCTCATGTACCTATCTGCTGTAGAATGCCACGTGCGTGGCACGACTCCGACCCTATGAATGCATGGCAGTCGCCCCCTATCCCCACGTTGCCTTCCCTCCCATGAACGTCTTTGGTGCCAACCCCCACGACGCAATCGTTCGCCCGCGGTTCGAGCGGCCCGTCGAAACCACTTACGAAGCGGACCTGCTGGAACTTCTGGACCAGCTCAGTCCAGACGAATTCCACTCGTTTCTCGCGCACAGGATGCAGAGCGGCCATCCACTGACCGATCACGACGTCGCCATGATCGACTTGCTGCACCAAGTTCCAGAGCTGGCTCATATCAACCAGGATATGATTCTGGCGGAGCGGATGGCTGATCAGGAGGACGTCTGGTGAGCACGCACTATGTATCTGTTGGGAGTTTTCTGAAGAGGAGCATGCTGAAGGTCAGACGCCGAACACAGCGCTGGTGATGAGGACGCCAGGTAGGCCCACGTGTTTTTCGTACTCGAATTCTTTGGATGGGGAACAGTACAGAAAGCGAAGAGAACGAGGGAAGCGATCAAAGGGAGATTGATCAGAGCGACGACGGAGAAAGCATCGGGTAAGGGTTTTGCCATGGCCGTCGAAGTTACTCGAACAACATGCTAAAGGGCTGGTGATACCGAAGAAGAGGATACCGAGTAAGCATATTTGATTCTTCCGTACAGCATAAATTTATGAAAGACAGGACCGAAAGTGAGTCAAGTACAGATGAGGAAGATGAGGGAGACGTCATGTAAGTGCGCTTCCTTCTCCCGTTCAAGCCCCATTGAAGAACACACCAAAGAATAGAAACCGGAGGGAACGTTCCACAACAACGTGGTTTGCGCTCTGTCAGGTACTCGCCGTATAAATAACGTCAGACCACGCACTTAATTTTGTTCATCATCAGAAACCGCATCACGCAGTTCATCCCGCGAAGAAGTTGGGTTTCTTCCTTGATAAGTCGGGTATGTGGGTCAAAACCAATTCTGGCTCGTTCAGCACGTGTCCCGGTGTCAGGCGTGGCTCCTGGGTGCGTCCATGTCTATATATCTTTTCATGTATGCTGACGAGCATCGCTAATGGCAGTCTGACTCACCATTACTGTGTCGCTTGCCGCGACCCGATCCAAGGCGTGGAGATTTGCGTTCCTTGTGGTCATTACTACGACCTCGACTGCGCGACGGGCTTGTTCCAGTCTGCGATTCGAGACGAAACACGCTTTCCTCCTCGTTGCTGCCAGCGCAATATCCCTCTTGCTCTGGTCCACTCCCATCTCTCTCGAGCCCTTATCAAGACGTTCGAGCGAAAACGGATCGAGTTTGGTACCCTAAAACGTGTGTACTGCTCCTCTCCTAAGTGCAGCCGCTTCCTGGGACCCCTCTCGGAATGCGCGTTTGGCAGTCGGGTGTATACATGCCCTGCGCTGGGCTGTCGTAGGCGGACGTGCGGCAAGTGTCGTGAGGAGCACCGGGGTGTTCGGAGGCATGTCTGTCGTCCAGACGCCGGCGCCGCACAGGTCCTCGAACTTGGCCGCGCCTATGGATGGGCCCGATGCCCTGGCTGTTCGCACATGATCGGGCTTCATCTCGGCTGCTTCCACATGACCTGTCGGTGTGGCACCGAGTTTTGTTACCTCTGTCGCGCGTTTTGGAAGATGTGTGACTGTCCGCAGTGGGACGAGAGGCGTTTAGTGGTTAACGGGGAGACGGAAGACGAGTAGGTTGGTCTGGGACGCGTTAGTTAATGGTCTGGTTGCACATTTCGCTACCGCAACGCATGCTATATCTGTACCGGGCAGGCTCGGTCTGGAACGAATAGATCTGCATGCAGGAGAGTAACAACATACTGTTGGAAACTACCAGAGGTATCAACAGAGTAATTAGAAGCAAGTCCGTCATATCTTGTGCTCTATCGTACTACGTAGCTATCGTACAAGCGCCTGCGAATAAATCTTAAGAAAACACACATCGTGAGCATAATCGTAATTTTAGAGCTTCGCTCTCGCCTGGGCAAATGTCTCTCTCACTCTGACAGCGCTACTGCCACCTCCCATAGTCGATAACGTTGGCTGCTGCCGTTCGGCCCAAGCCAGAAGCTCGTCGACAAACGAATCGATCTCCTCTTCCGAGTTTCCCGCATGAATGCAAACGCGAATTCGAGGAGTCTTCGAGACGGGGAAGCACAACGCAGACGCCGCATATCCCCTCTTGCGCAGATGTGCTTGTAGATCCCATTCGTACGGGGTGCATACTGGAATAATCGGAGAGCACAGGCCGTGCAACGTGGCATCGGACTCCTCTACTGCGAGGATGGACTCGGGGACGTTCTTGAACGAAGTGCACAGCTTCTTCCTTGCGTAACGGCATAAGTGATCCAATCTCTGTCGAAGCTTTTCATTCATCGACGACCAAATAGAAGACGCAGTCAGCGATCGTGTACGGTCTAGTAATGATTTCATACTATACCTCTTGGCCCCGTGCGCTCGATGCCACGCTGAGGCATGCTTCCAGCGCGTAAATGTCCGTGTACGGCATCTCCGTCGAAAACATGATAACCTTCGTGAAATTAGACAAGTATTCCCTGATGACCGGAGAAGTCAACACGACGGCTGTGAACCCAAACCGACGTGATCGAGATCAGTCCCCTAAAACGAACGTTCGAGGCAAGGGGTACGCACCTCCCTGATATCCCCATCCTTTGCTGAACGCGTGAATCGTGGTATGGACACGATCGTTCAGGCCTAGGTGCGAGACGTAACCAGTCCCGTTTGGTCCACATATTCCGGACGTGTGGGCCTCGTCCACTACGATGTGTGCCTGACCTGCAGGCACCAGACCTTCCACGACTTCCACCATCTGCGTGAGAGGACAAAAGTCGCCATCCATGCTGTACAGACTCTCCAACACGATGAACACGGTGGAGATCCCCCGAGCGATTTGAGGATGGTTTCGCAGAACGCGAACGAGGCAATCCTCGAGGGCAGCGACGGAGTTGTGTGGGAAGCCGTAGGAGAAGCGTGACGATTGCCGGATGCCTTCTCTGCAAGACGCGTGAACCTGGTCGTCGTAGACGATGACATCGTCCTTTTGTGGAACGCTGGTCATGAATGCAAGGTTGGCACTGAAACCAGAACGGAACAGCAGTGCGGATTGTGCGCCGAAGAACTCTTTGAACGTGGTTTCGAGGGCATTGATCTCCGACGAGTTTCCTGTCAGGAGACGGGAACCCGTGGATCCGAGCAAACGCGTAGGAGCCGCTCCCTGTACTTTGCGCAAGAAGACGTCTCTGACAGCTGGATCCATAGCCAACGACAAGTAGTCATTCGAGAAAAAATCGGGGGCGGAACAAGGGAGGGGATAGTCGATGGAACGCATTCCCAACCCCTTATTTCGGTTCGCCATGGCTCGTCGAAGGGAATCAAGCAAGGGGGAACGGTACTGTGACATGGTGAGAGACAAATGGCGACGGAATGTTGGATCGTCCTTCGCACCCGGCCCCTTTATCCCCCGGAACAGGTCACTAAGTTGACAGAGTTGAATGGTGACACGTCCCTCTTAGGTGTGACGGTGCTCGAGAGGGTTTAGCGCTTGTCGCAGTTCTTGACCAATACTGGACTACCAATCCCCGCTTGTCGCCAAGTCCCACCTAGAATGACATGTCAGTGGACGAAAAGCGTGCGACTGACCGGAATGGTGGTGGAATGGAAATACCATACGGGAACGTTGTACCTGACCAATTTTTGATTAGCTGTGCTTGACTTTATTAAGTAAGAATGAGATGAAACGCCACCTGATTCATTTGCTCATCTACAGTGCGATCATAGGGACAACTTGCAAAGGAACCGCTGGTCTGAGCTCGTAGCACTAGAACCAATTGAACTAGATTGAAGACGTGAAGATCATGAGGGTCGCTGGCGGTCTATTGCACTATGGTGGTCGATTGCAACGATGCGTGGCTGTGTACGTCAGCAATCCGTCGGACCAGCTCGTACACGTGTACATCACATGCTCAGTTGGTGCCTTGACCTTAATCTTTGGGTTGCCAAATCATTCGCGGCCAGATATTTCAGATCCTCGGGTGTCACCGACGGACTGGAGACCGCAGCCGGAATCAACGGAAAATCGGCAGAAACTGCTGCACCTCTTCCGGTCCCAGTGTTCTGATAATTAGATCTGGCTAACCCGGCCTGGTAACATAAGTATAAGTGAAGGTTGAAGCTGTAGGGCGAGATGTTCGTACACACTCGGCCTCTGAGGCGGACTTCTAGCCATCCTATCTCGCCACAGAAACACCGAAGTTCTTAGTATGTACCTTTTCTTGATCTGAGTCGGTTGAATAAGGCACACATAGTGGCGCGTACCTTTTCGCTGTCGTCATACACTTTGATTGTATTCCGAGTCGTTCGCAGCGGCACCACGAGAAGACGTGGCCGGTGGCATCGGAATCGCGAGATCCTCAATCGACGGATGAACGCGTTGCTACCTCAGAATCTACGCGGTGACAGCATGCGACTCGGCTGTCCGTCCGTGACGCGCAGGGGATCCGGGCGGCGTCACCTCGGAAACCGAAACGCGTGTTCTAGCTTTCCCGCGTTCAAGCTCAGCCGTGTGAACAGAGCACATGGAGAGCCGGTGGAGTTCCGGAGGAGCTCGGTTTGTCTTCCACCGTCCTACTGAACTGCTAACGGCGCGCGGCGGAATGGAACCAATGGAAGCAGAACTATTGATTCATGGCTAACCTGGTCTGGCATAAGGTGTCGATGAAACGTCGCCGTTTAGCGTGGTATGAGGTGCGCACCCCGTGCTATAGTTTTCGATACACAGCTCGGTGCATGCAGTGCATTTAGGTTTCGTACCTTCGACTAGCCACACCCTGGCCAACTTGAAGCCTCTTCGACTTTTCAGCCGACGCACCCTAGCCAGATTCGAATGCCTCTTTCACAGTACCAAGGTAAGTAGCGGTAGCGGAAGTGATACGTGACTGATTCTTTGATTGGTTTGGCCGTTACTCAGGGTCCCCGCAATAGAGCGTCGCTCATCGTAATAGTTGCTCGATTCGTCAACGAGCTTGATGTGTGTCCGCTGGGTCAGTAACCGGACATGCTGCACTCACATTGAGAGGACCACCCTTGCCTGCATCAACACTGATGGCGTGTCCTTCGCGCCCGCCCCATGAGGGCATCGCGTATTGGTCAATAAGCGTCGAGTTCGAGCTTGGAAGTACTAGATCATGAACGTGGAATGATGCGTTCAATCCTTTCACAACAGAGACAGCTTCGTTGGATCCACGTCAGGTTGACGGCCACCTCAGATTGCCAACCTTCACCGCGTCGTTGTTTGCGTCATTCCGATAGTTGCATTAGACCAAATACTATTTCGATGGTAGGCGGGACCAGAGTTTCAGATGGTCCGGGTCACCGACTTGACGTGCCCTTTCCCAGTCGTGAAGAGGGCCACATGACACGTCGGTGGACCAGTGCTTACCGAACGCCACCGCTGCGAGTGGCTTCTAAGTTCTTCCATATCGCACGCGATGCAGTGCGCGAATGCTTTAGCCCGAAATTCAGACCCGATTAAACCGGCTGTTGCGCGCGCTTTCCAGAATGAAGCCCGATCGATCCACGGTTTAGAAAGGCGCCTAAAGCCAATTGTATACAGAAACAGGTACATTGTTCGACATCTGCCGAAAAACGTACAGTTCTGGGAGCCGAACGTGGCGCCATGAGCGACGCTTGTCATGATCAATAATTTTGTGACTACTTACCCCTTGAACTATGTACTCTTCGAAGCGAACTCTGGCGCGCGCCAGAGCGCAGCCTGACGAGCGCAGCCTTCGGGCAGCGGAGCTTGAACAGTCACCCGCTCACCAACCCCGCCCATCCCGTACAAACCTGTGACGAGTCTAAGCCAATGTGAGCACGGATGGGGACAGGGGCGTAAAGGACGGACTGTCCTTGGTCACATGAAGAACACCGCCCTTATCTGTGGCCCCTTGCGCGTGTTGGAGCTCCGCTGGAATGTGGTGGTGGTACTAAGCCCCATGTCGCTAGTTCGATGCCCTGCGAGCGCCCTGAGTACTACTGAGTAGGGCATGCAGACCGGCCATAGAGAACTCCGCAGGCGCATGCGTGGATTGCGTTGAGACTTCGTCAGCACTTCCTAAAGCGAGCATGATCATGCGGACCGACGAACATGCCACGACGGCCGATGCCTGGAACGACAAGGGGGCCACGATTCATACACGCTAGTCAAGTGGACGCGTCATCGAACACGTCGAAGCGGGCGTGGTCCGGGCGGTCTCTTGGCTCCTGTCGCCTAATGTCGTCCG
>JBBPMC010001277.1:0-11912 GCA_038090115.1 Strobilomyces echinocephalus
GCCCGCCATACCTGCTTGAGCGTGAGCACTCATTTGTCTCCCCCATCTTATACTTAGCTACATATTATGTACATTCTATACTTCTCCCTTGTACAGCGCGCGTACTACTTACATAGCGGGCTCTACCGCGCAGCGTCGCGGGCCCTGTTCAGCTTGTTTTACTCGTCATTCCGGCCTACGGAATTGCAAGGTTTCCGTTGACTCCCAATGAGATGAGTACCGCTGAGTCAAATTCAATCACCGCTGGATAAGCATGAAGACCCCCACGCTCTATTGCTATGCAAATTGCTGTCAAAGGTACGAAACCCAGATAGAGACCATACCCGAGTAAAATAAGAATTACAAAGTGCGTCGCCACCTCTCTGGTCCTAGCCAATCACATTCTTTGGGGGTGCCTGAGGTTGATTTTCGACCTTGAAGTCCTCTTCTGCACGTGCAGTCTTGGGCAGCCTTTTCATCGTGCAGCTTTCCTCCCAAAAATCGTCGCCTTACCTTGACGCTGGCCACCCACATCAACTGGACCGTTCCATACGTTACCTTCTCCCTCGCGATCAACATCGTTGACCCTCATCGTCGTTCGGCTACTGCGTTACCAGCGCAACTTCTGGGACCAGGTCTCGCCTCCGAGTGTCCTCGCGATGGTCGTCGAATCCGCTGCCATCTACACCATCTTCTGCCTGGTCCCATTCTTGACCCCAAATCCCGTCTCCTACACGTTCGTACAAGTCATCGGCGAGACACAGGCGAGGTCCCTCTTGCTTCTTCCAACTAGCTCCTCATGAGTTTGCTTTTCGGCCATCTCACAAAGAGTTTGTCGCCTTTGGGCCGGCCCAGGAACAAAATTCTCGCTAAGTAAACGAAATGATCCCTCCGCTCTCTGGAAGTTGCAAACAGCTGCAGCGCAGTTCCGTCACGCTGCTGCCTTGAACACTTCATGCCTGGTTTACACCGGAATCTCTCTGTTCTTGTCTTCCTTTACTTACTCGTGCTTCTGAAGGCGTCGGCACCTTTGTCTGCACGTACATACACATGGTCACCTGGAAATCTCTCTCCATCACGGTTTGAGTGGCTTCTTGCCCACTGCTTTCGTCATTCCAAAGTCTCTTCACGTCGCCCATCCCTCCGGACATTCAACTCAAATACATTGTAGTCACGATGTAACTAGCATGTCTCTCCTTATGGAAATGAACCATGGAGGTGCATATTATATGCGGGCACCGGTAGAGTTGTGAAAAGGCACCAAACAACTAGCCGACTTCACGTCCAGCAAATATAACCTCTAAAGGTCGGCTCAGGGTTCACTCCATCGGCTGAAGGCGGCGATTGAAGTAAAATCCTGCGAGACACACCTGATTCTGCAAAACTCATCTTCTGTTTCATTGACCTTACTCCCATCCTACCACGTTAGAGAGAAAGGATGTCCTTGCTCAGGAAGTTCGACCACTGTTGCTTCTCGGAGTGGTACTCTGCTACGTTGGGCCGTGTTGTGTTTCCATGCACAAAAGAGGAAGACATTAGAAACTGGGAGAAAGAAGTGTGTACTCTGTTTCGTTCAGATACTTCTGCGGTAAGAGATCAGAGCACATCTGGTATGTCTGAATCGGTGGCACTTATGACAAAAACAGGTTGCCTCGGCCGCTGAATATTTTCATGAGAACGGCATTGATCACAATGAATGGAGTGAAGATAAAAAGGCGCTATTTATATGCTCACAGCTATGGGCTGAGCTATCGAACGTCGTGCCAGTTGCCCACCAGGATTTGGATCAGGCAAAAAATTTCACCGGACTCAGAGTAAGTAGATAAGCCCCCTTCAAGTAGAAACAACATTGATTTTATGTGAAAGCACACAGCTAGAGAGTGTCCATTCTCGATGGATACCTCTGATCATATGGAAGGTGATATTTCCGAGCCGGAACCGGAAGTCTCACCGGAACTGGAAGATGAATCTGATAGCATGGATGTAAGATCATCCCGGTTGAAAGAACCAGGAGAGACAGTGGCAAAATGGAAATATGCGCTGTCTAAGTTCTTTCTGGAAGACCCGTGTGAGGTGTGCGAGACATCATCCGTTGGTGGTAGAATGTCACTAACCGCTCTACCTATCCAGAATACAGAGAAGAAAGCAATCAATGTCCTCCGTGAAATGAGAATTGCAGCAAAAACGAAGAGTTCCAGGAAAGAGTATCAGCCATATATTCGTGTGGGTGACCTCAGTTATTATGCTTCCATCGAACCCTCCTGATGATATCCAACACCCAGAGTCTGGGTCTCGCTAGAACTATCCTCGTGGTTGGAAAGGACTGGATGACGATCGCGAGCGGCTCGGAGTTCTTGCAAAGCAGCTTCCGAAAGTACTCGTGGAGGGAAACCCTGCTGCTCAGCCTTGCCAAGCTGACCGAGGGATTTGTTCTCCAGTCAACAGAAAGTATCGAGAAAGTGTCACAAGATATGAAAAATGTGAATCAGAAACCTCGAGGCGTGCGGATGTCTTCCAAGGAATTTTTGGTGCTATTGTCAAAGGCTCCTGTTCCGTTCGTCATCAAGCCGCATTCCATTTTTTTTCTTTGCTCAGAACAAAACTTCACTGCTGCGTGTTTCGACTGGATTTTTCAAATATTCGAAAATATCAGGTCGGAAGACAGGAAGGTGGTGGTGAGTGCAACTAATCCCGGCTCAGACAAAACATTAACCTTGAAGAAAAAGTTCGAGGCTGGAGATATCGCCATCATGTATCGTTCTTTATGCAGACTCGTCGAAAAGGACTGGAAAAAATGGGAAATCTCTGATGATATCGAGTTGATCCTAACCTTAAGCAGAAGTTTGAGGGAGCAACGCACAGCTTGCAAGAGGGACGCCCATCACAAGCGGAACTGGAATCGGAACCCGGAAGAAAGTCCCGATAATCCAGTATGCCAGGCCTGCGTACACTTGACAAGTGAAAAGAAATGCATCCAGTACCACACCGTGCATGAGAGCGATTCAGTTCACTTTATTCATAACAAGTTGGTGCTTCCGAAAGAGATTGATGTCCTCACCCCATTGGTACGTTTAGGAATCTCCTTCCTGGTACTGACCTGAGTTGACGACAGAGACAGACAGCACCATTGCAACGTGTGACTCAAAATTGTGTCCCATTGGCCAGCCTTGCATTGGAATATATCCGATTTGATCCAGAGATATACGAGCGCTGTGGGCGGTTCGTCGTCCACTTAGTTGATGATACTAAAAACGAGGTCAGTTGGTAGACGAGCACACATTTACAACGTCCTAACCGGCATGCAGGTGGCTGGAATTATGTTCAAATTACTTGACAAAGAAGAGATTCGTCGATTCGAAGAGAACCAGGCTAAAGTCAAGAAACTAACGACGAAGCTGAAACGTCGGCAAGCCATGTCCGAGTGGGGTTATGGCGAGATGCGCCCCATCGGGTCCAGGCAAGCGTCAGGAGGACAACGTGGAGACGGTTACGCACCTTATCCAGCTAGTGTGGTCATAAACCAGGATGATATTCGGACCCTCTTCGCCTATGCTTCGGTGTGTCCAGCGGTCATCTCAAGACCCTCAGAACCTGACCACAATCACATAGGACATTGAATGTGTGCTTGCAAGGCTCGAGCCACATGCAGAGAAGATCGTGGAGCACATGAAGAAGCTAGGATTGCAAGCCAACGTACTCGGCAGCTATGGAATTGTAGCATATCATTGCTGGAATTATCTGGCGCCGCAGCATTTTGACAAGGACGGCACATGGACTGTGTCGTATCAACTGTTCAAACGTGGTTGTTTTCCAGACGAGTTCAGTTTTTGTTTTTCACAGTGGGGAAAAGTCCTCGAAACGGTAGAGAATTGCGTCTGGCAAGTGGGCTTCTCTTTTCTTTACTCGTTCCCCTTGATTCTTACATTCATGCTGGTTCAGGTGGTTCAAAGGGGAGCACTTACACGGAACTGTGGCTCCACGCGCGTCCACCTGGAATCGGGGTCAATGTCTTTCACAAGGGGTGGGAATTACAGTCCCTCAAAGGTCGTTGGACATGGCAAAGAAGTATGTGCAAGCACGGGGGAGTTGGAAGGATCTTTGTGATCATTGGAATGTTGATCTGTAGCATTCTGTATTCATTGTTTTTGTACGTGCAAGCTACCACACTATGGGCTGACTCCAAGAGTCGCAGGGGCTTCGGAAGTTCTCGGAATGCCGGGATTGCAACCTTGTTTCATATTTCCTACTGATTCTTCATTCATTTCTTATGTGCAAGTGATTGTACACTATCTCCAAGGGTGAGAGGCATCGGAAGCACTCGGAATTCCGGTATTGCTACTGACATTCGAATATCGCTTAGTATTTGATACATAACTAGGTAGATCGAATGAAAATGCAACTACCATATACTCTGGTTTTGTATTAACCTGATGTTCGGCATGTTTTAGAGTGTTCTTCCCCCTCCTTTTTCACAGAATTTCATAGTAGAATCATCAGATTCCCTCAATAAGGCCTGCCGGACTGGTCCATTTCATGGTACTTCTTTTACATTGTGTAATAACTACATGAAAATTTCAATTCATGGCCGTCTTTAGCCATGAAACCTGAAGTTCCAAGTTTACAATTCTGGTGACAAGTTTCCGCTGCTCTTCTTTGTCAACTTGCAGTTCATTCTCCAAGGTCCTGATACGATCTGTTAACATCATTATTAACTCGCTTCTTTCCACACTTTCCAACGTCCAATTGGAAGAGTCCGTCTTATCTGAAGCTATCATTCATGGCCAGTATAACCGTCCGTTATTACAGGAGTTCATTTGACTTACTTTCATCTCTGCGAGAATTTTTTTCATGGACAATCAGAGAGACTAGACATTCGCGTCAACTTCCGAGCAACACAGGACTAAGTCTGAAACAAGTGACTCACCATTGGGCGGTAGCGTTTTCCACCACAAATCATCATCTCCGTCGATATCAGGGAGAAGACCATGTACATCCATGTAACGAGGACCAGTCATCAGGGGATCATCAGAACGGACCTCATCAAAACATAAAGTGTCGAATGTCATGCCACCTGCATAGTGACGTGAAAGCATGGTGCGCAGACTTCCAAGGAGCCTGGGTTGTGGCGAGTCTTCGCTAGGCTGTGGCAAGTTTAACTTTGTCTGAAATGATGCCGGATGTTTGGAGCAGGGATACGCTGCTTACCACTTCGCGGGCGAGGTTATCCCGCATCCAGTGTTGCCAGGCTTCCTTTGGCTGTATAATCCGCGGAATGATTTCCAAGGCCGCATGAACCCGGGCAGTGGTGAGTAGCACGCGTGAGTGTATACCATGAGACACAAAGCTCATGGCAATGGTGGTATGAGTTAACGCCACGTCCCCGGAAAACTCAGCATTATGTAACATTACGCAGACAATCGGGGGATTCCACCGGCCAGCGGTTTGGGTCGTGGGATGGGGCTAGCCGCGCTTGGAATGCGGAAGTCCCAGCTAACCTGTGGTGCCGCTGTCCCGCACCCCGTGGCTTTGTCTCGGGCGCTATCGTCAGCCACATCGTCAGCCTCATTGCCACCCGTCAACTCTGAGGGGGTGTTATACGTCGTCCCTTTTCCTCCCGTTCTTCACGTCTTCACACTCCTCCCCACCAGTTAGCTCTCCTTACGTCGCTCCTCGCCGCCTGCACCAATCGTCGTCATCCGTCGCCTTAGCATTGATCCAATACTATCTACTCGTCACCCCTACCAGGACCATCGCATGACATCAAACACGTCTTCAGCCTCCTTGTCTGTAGCATATATAATGTATGTCGTCGTTGCTTCGTCTCCCGCCCTCCCTCCAAACCGCACCTTGCACCTTTTTCCGTCTCTCACCATCCCCTTGCCTCCAAATCGATCCTCGCTGCCTGCGTCCCCCGTCGACCAAGAATGAATGCAAGTATCGTGTGTCATCGAGTCGTGTCCTGTGAATAAAATAATACACCGCTTCAGACGCTCATTGGCAAATGAAGACAGGACGAGCAACATTCCGCATCACAGAGCCACTATGATGATGCGTGCAGCTTCACTCCGGTGGCCTCGATGTATGCATTTCTCTCGTCCGGAAGTGGGTTTTTACCGTTACCTAGGTGTAGTAACTGGTGTGCAAGAATGTTGCTCCCTTTAATTAGGATGAAGTCAGTAATCATCGAATTACTGTCATTTGTGTTGACCATCTCCAGTATACTTGGAGCATACTGAGGCCTCATTTGGTTCGTCTTGCTCGCATTGCGTACGCTCTGTCAACAGTCTGCGCAGCCCGCGATCGAGCGTCATCGCGAGTCGTGTGTCCGCCGAGGGGGCCGACCCCGACGACCCTGGCGTACCAACACTGCGCAAGGGCGACCGCGAATCCCGGCTTCCGCACTGGACCCTGGAGTTCGAGGAGGAATACCTGCATTCAAGGCGTGCCAACTGCTTGGGCCTCTCATATATTAACACACAGGTTAGAATCGTTATGAGGCTAGTTACACTTTACTTCCGAGGTCACACGTCCTAGGTGTATTCCCACGAGTTGGCTACAGAAGCTGAAGAACGAGCGAGGGTTGTGCGGAGTTTTTCGAGGATAAAAAGATTGATTCGGGGACATCTCGACACACTCTTTCCGCTGGTTCAAGGGAGGCACAAGACTGTCGGAAGCATCGGAAGTACTTCCGCATGACAAGCGCCCTCCCTGAAATTAAATATGAGCCACTCAACCATCTAAAATTCAAAGCTGGTCAGAAACACAGACAAGTACGTTGAAAAACAATCGATTCAGAAGTATAGATACGGAATAAATCCTGGCAAATCTCACAACAAGAATGTACTCAGATATCTTTTAATTACAAGCCTGCTTAACGGGTAGATGTCACGTGACCACTGTCCGCGTTGTTTTATGTCGCCACATGCCCAAACCTAACTGTTTCGCTGACGCTCTTTCTCTACGCTCACATCAATGGAATCAGTGCTCGAACGCGCTCGTCATTCTACCTGTTGGCTTGACATCACAGACGTCGGCGGTGGATCAGCAACACTATACGTGTTGAACGGCGGATTGCCACCTCCAATGCCGGTAGTCGGCGACATTGCGTATAATTTCGAACATTTCGCCTTGCAAATATTCAAATCCGACGCTTGGAAGACTGTGACTATCCAGGATGTCCGCTCTTCTCTGTGGCATCCAAAATCCAAGCGCTCAGCGGTTTTGACGTTCAGCGAACTTGGACTACCGTTTTGGATGCCTCTCGATGACGACGAAGACAACGAATGCCATTTTGAAACAGTCGAGCATGTGCTAGAACGATTCAAAGAGCGTGTTGATGTAGCGAGGATCCATATTTATGAACGGGCCAGTGAGTATTGTTTCGCCCTCTAACGCGGAGACCGAGCTGACTTGTCTCAAACAGAAAGAGGAAGAGAAGACCGATCGCAAGAGCAATCGGAAGAATCCACAAGTGAAAGTACGTCCTCGTCGGTATATCATATGTAATTCAAGCTGATTGACTGACAAAAGAACGCCCTCGTCTCACTGGTGGCCGGGATGACCTGCAAAGAGAAACGCAAATGGTTAGCTCCAAGGTACGTCGAACAATCATTCTCTTCTTATGAGCCTTTAATTATCGGTCAGGACCCTTCAAGATTTGTAACTTCGTTGAGGGGGGTTCCTGATGGGACTCCAACGATCCGATGGCGCGCGGGGGTTGAGACCTACATGCCGTTCGTTGGTCTCGGACGGTCTGAGGTGAGTATTAGGAGATTAAATCTATTTCTCGTGATAAGACAGTGTACAGGACTATGAAGGAATTATCGTCAAGGAGCTCGCATCGCGCGCGTGCGTCGAGGGCTCTGGTTCGGAAAGATGCAGTTCCGATCCGGAGGCGTTCCGAGTCCGAGATTTGATGGTCGAGCTTGAGCTCGATCCGGTCATGAAAAATCCGCACGGGTACGACCAGGAAACTGTGGAGGAAATGTGGAACGAGCTTGTCAACACCATCCGGAAGTACATGTCTACGTCCACGACTGTTGTGGTTCGTGGTTGCACCCAGCAAATCAAGACTGCGTTTTCCAAAGCTTTCTTGGGTCTTCTTTTTGGCGACCTCGGCTTCCGTGCAGAATGGGTTGACGGATTTGTCGCATCTGCTAACAGGGATCGCAAAGGGACGTTACCCACACCACACAAGACCACTACCATGGAAGAATTTGTGGACCTCGCAGATGATCCCACGGTCTGCGGAAATTTTCTAGACGGGAAGGAGCTGAACCCGTGTCCTCCGATATGGACTAAACCCCTTCTTGACTCAACAATCGCCTGGGAACACACTGCCCATCTCGGTTTTGTCAAAGAGGCAAAGCCAAAGAATCAGGGAGAACTGCGGATCCAGGAGACAGGACCAACGGTCCTCCGGACTACTACTTGGACCTCGCAGGCGTGGCGACTGGTAACCCACGCCGGATTCCTTACCCTTCCACATCACGACTGTTGTGGCATGGGGACTTTCGTCATCGGAAACGTGGGAGTGAAGATGTGGGCAGTAATGCGCCCAAAACGCGAAAATTGCCCTGTTTCCTTGAAGAAGGTCGGGGAATCTCTCGCTGATGCGACAGATATATCTTCCGAAGGCAAGTTCGCAGATGCAGAAGTCGTGGTGGCGTGCCTGGAGGACAACGATGTCATGTAAGTCCATTTATCTTCATCTCAACTCGCTCCAAATACTAACATCTTACCTGCCACCTCAACCTAGGTTTCAACCGCCTGGAGTGCTGCACACGGTGTATACTACAGCCAAGTCTATATTCACGGGTGGTTATTTCTATAACTACGACACAATGCACCTCACGCGTGCGGTGCTTTTCATGAAGAAAGTTGACCAGAAAAACAGCCTAACAAATGATCATCGAGCTGGGTTTCTTCGGACTCTGTGCCGAATGGTGATCGCTCTGCGGTATCGTTCGAAAGACCGTAAGTGGTAGTAGAATAAATATCTGACTACTATTTACTGCAGTTATGATAGGCAAGATTGGAAAGCGCAGCCTGCTAAGCTTGCTGTTGATCATCTTGGAAGCAAAAAACCCAGAGAATATAACTGCAAGGTCCAAGAGCACGCTGGCGGATGAGGAACGAGGAGAGCTGGCATTTGCATCCGAATGCGCCACACACTTGCTTCAATGGATGGACCTCACCACGGAACAAGCCCAGGTATTTGTTGATAGCCAAGGGCCCTATTACCTCCCTGGTAAGGAATCAGTTATCATCCCGGCGATGGCCCGAGGTCTTCCAGACGCGATATTTCCGAACTTGAATACCGTCATGTAATCTACGTGTTTAGGGCGCTCCTGTTACAAATAACCAGACAAGCTTTTCATGACCTATGTTTTTTCAGCTTTTATATTGATGGCCCAAGACGAGCTGGCTGCCTTTTCGTACCACCTTTGTTTACCAGACATATGCACCCGAGCCGAACCGGAAGCGCTAGTTGAAAGTTTGACCGACTCGCCGTACAGACGACTGTCTCCCACATTCAATGTCAAACTGAGATTAATACTAATCAGTCACAGAAGACGAGTATTTCCAATGATTAAGGACTCGGAAGTTTCAATCGAACGAAGGTATCAATCGCAGGTAAAATTCAAAAACGAAAGTTTTCGGAAGTAATTCGGGCAGGTGCTGCCCTATGATTTGGACGCAGAAACTCCGATGATATGGGCATGTTTCCGCCATAATGAAGTGATGCAGTCACAGTTCTGTATCGGCTCGTAGTACAAATGCTAACTATTTATGATGACGTGGATAAGGGTTTTTGTCGTCACGAATCGGGCGGCTTAGCTTCTAATTTTCTTAGCTGAGTCTCCAAGTCAGCAATTCGAGACATCAACTCCTCATTCTGCTGCATTGCAGCTGCCTTACCCCGTGCACGACGAATAGCAGGCAACCCTATGTTTGTTTTTCAGCAGATATAACATGCAACAAAACTATGAACGGACCCACCTGGTACCGCACAACAGTGCTTCTTCGCAACACATCGCACACATGCTCCTGTCATTTTTTTCAGATTCTCGCTTCCCTTGCTCCATAGACACGGCTCGCCAGCTGTCATACATCGTTCACAGACCTTCAGCGGCGTGCAAGTGAGCGACTCTCGAGTCATAGCTGCATATGGATTACCTTGGAAGTCACAACTATAGCCTCAACACTCTCCTTATCCATCGCTGTCTCATCCTCGGCCTCAGCGTCCGTGTCAGCATCGGATTCTTCTGAGGGTTCCGCAGAAACATCCTCTCCTTTCCCTCTTCCCCTCCCTTTCCCTCTACCTCTACCTCTACCTCTTCCTCTTCCTCTACCTCTTCCTCTTCCTTGTCCTCGTCCTCTTCCTCTTCCTCTGCCATTGCCTCCGCACTTCCCTTTTCCGCTCGTGTCTTCTGAAAAGCCAACCTCGATGTCATCATCTTCATCCAAGTCTACAAACTCTCGTGACTTTGATTTACGCTTCTTCAAAGAGCCAGTGCCGTCTCCACTGCTCAGTGTACGCTTCCTGCCCTTATCATCTCGGAGGGTCTGCGTGCCCCCACTACGTCCCCTGGATGGATTTGGATCTGCGATAGGCACTACGGTACGTCGTGACTGTCAGCGTTATGTTGTGATAGAGTCATGATACGGAGGGCACACCATCTTTCGGCGAAAGCTTTAAAGTTAACTTCCGCACACGAGACTCATCCGGAACCGATGTACGCAATGCTCCCTTAGCCACCGAATGAACTGTGGGGGTAAGATCTAGATTGAGAGAGACTGATACCATTGAATTATAGCCATTAGGTGTATGAAAATGACCACTCACCAGATGGTGGAACATAGTTCCACCAGAGATTAGTTTGCTTGAGCTCAGGGAGCTGATCCGATGGAACATCTATATATTCCCCTCCGGCGATCGACTGATCGTCAGACCGCACCTGGTCGAACGACAGAGTTTCTACCGTCATGCCACACATGTAGTGGCGGCGTAGCATAGCCTTGAGGCTCCCAAGAAGCCTTGTATGAGGGGAGCTTGCGCTCGCTTTAGGAAGATGGCTCTAGGAACACAGTTACACATGTACTACTCCGTCCGCTACACGGGATCACTTACCTCTTCAGATTTAAGGTTATCTCGCATCCAGGGCCCCCAGTCATTCTTCTCCCCGACGATACAAGGAATGATTCTAAGAGCTGCCTGCACGCGAACCGTGGCCTGGAGAACGCGTTCGTCAACCTTCAGGGACATGCTCGCGACGATTTTCTGGCTGGTCGATTTAGTCAGAGAACGTGTGTTGGCCAGCCAACCAGGGTAAATTTCAAAGTTCTAGTTTCTGTTTCTTGCTGTTCAGCACCGCCACTGCGGTGGTACCTTACATAATTGACACAGACTTCCACCTTTGTGTTGGCCCTTCATATCAACCCAGCATGCCTTTCTTCTCCACCGCCGACTTTAAAAGACTCAAAAAAGACCTCCGGACTTTCATGGTGGATGCGAACCTTGACCCTGACGAACGGAATTATGGCAATGTGTGTATAGTGAATCCTTTGGATGCCTGATTCTATGTGGGCTGTGTTCTTCGCCACAGAAAGTGCTGGAAGCCGTCGAATACATCGATGGTGACATGGACAGCATGGATCACGCGGAAAGTATTGATTTCCAGTGGCCGACCAGGTCAGAGAAAGTCATAACTTTGTGGCATTGGCTTGAAGATTGGAACAAGAAACGTTTCACGCAAAACGGTGAGTGTTTGAACCGTTCGCGGAATCATCCACAAAGTCGCGATTCAAAAGGCAGGGGTGTGAGGGACACAGAGGTCAACTCTCAGGGCGCAGGGGCTCAGGTAAACAAAGAACTTATGAAATGACGGAGACCTTTCTGATCGTTTCTATGTCAGATCCAAAATCGTACT
>JBBPMC010001278.1:0-11908 GCA_038090115.1 Strobilomyces echinocephalus
TTTCCAGATTGTATTGAAGACCCTTCGGTGATAGGCAAAAATTGCTTGATCTCCCCAACGACACTCGTGTTCTTGGGTATCCGACGGAGTTCGTTTTCTAGCGCCAAGTGCTTCCTGCCGTCTTAATCGGGGTTAAAGAAATGTGAAACACACAACGCCGGCACCTACGATTGTCGGGCTTGGATGACCGAAGTGTCAGATCACATCCAGCAGGTGAGAACATTTCACATCTCACCCGGAATGATTGATATATTTTTCCAGCATGATGGTTCAGGCTGATAGACACACCAGTCCCGCCTGCCTGATCCAATATCAGCTAGAACTAGGTACTGCGTCAGATTGCCTACTGATGCGCCGATGATAAGCACAGTTTGATTTATATATGCCTCTGGACGCCGATATTGTCTCGAGTGACGGACTTGATCCGGGAACTTCCGGACCCACTCATCTAGACCCGGAATGGTCGCCATGAAAGGTGCATTGTACCTGCCCGTGGCGACGACCACGGCGTCAAAATCCTACACGGACCATCAGACGCCTGACGAAGAAGGGCCCAAGGAATGAGGTCCACCTCAGTCCACCAAGTCGTTCTGTACGTGTTATTTCGCGCTGGCTCTAGAGACCTCAGCCAGAGTCTCCAACCTTGCTCTTGGCCAGCTTCGTTTATACGCTTCTCGACGTGTTCTACGCGAGTGCTGTATGCAACAGCTGGGTTCTCGTCATTGCTGTTGATGTGGTGGTAGGAAGCGTATGACCTAACGTAGTTGCGAACTTGATAATGCGATAGTTCTGGTATCTGAATTGAGTTGCTGGTCCGAGGCGAGGACAGAAACGTACCCCAACGTGTATCGGCAGGCCAAGGCCATTGGGGGAGCTAAAGCGAGTCGAATGCTAGAACAATATAGATGGCTGTTTTACTCACCTGCAACATATGCTAACGACACGCGTGTTCAGAGTCGAGCTTCGGTATGATACAAGCCACGCACCCAGGGCGTGTTCGTAGTCAAAGACTCATACATCGCTTTCGGCCCTCTATGATCTTTCCATATTTTACCGTCGTCCTCCAACTCCTCCGAATACGGCAGCTCGACACCTTCTGGAGGGAGTGAAGGCACATAGCTTCCGATCGATGTTGGCAAGTTCGGCACGGGGGCGTCGAGCGGGACCTCCTCTGTGTAGTGCCAATCCCCTCCGGGAACGCTGTCCCGCTCAAAGAGATGAACGTCTAGACCTGCTTCCGTCAGTTCGCGGTATGCGACCAGGCCGCTAAGAGATGCAAGTGAGCGACAATGGAACGTCTGAAAGACACGCGAAATACCTTGCCCCAGCTCCGATAACGGCGACCCTGCGAATGGGCCAGTCGAACTGGTACTCGTCCACAGTGTCGGAACCGTCCGACGAAGGTGGAGAGAATGATTGTTGGAAACTGGCGACGGCGACGCCAGCAAGCAAGGCGAACCCCACGATCGCCGGTCGCATAAAGGAAGTACCGGGAAGTTTAATGGACTTTTCTAAGAATGCGGACGGCCAGAACAGAAGACCTAGGCTACCACGATTTCACGATTTCCATGTAGCTGCTGGCCAATCGACATCGACTCCGAAAGATGCCAACGCCACCTCATCATCCTGAAGACCATGGTAAGCGATCTGCCAGTAGTGGGCGACCTCTTTGGAACTGTCCAGCGCATGTCATAGTCGCGCTCACGTCCACATGAATCGCGAACGTACTATTTCGGTGGTCCATCCACCTGAGCAAGTTCGTCAGCCGAGATATCGACAAAAATCAATTAAAACGGACCTGCTTGCCACTACACTTAGCCGCAGCCTCGTTCAGCCAACCGTTCAGATAAGTAAGGGGTGCTATGACGTGATTGGAAACTTAATTGCAGGGCGAGAGAACAAAGAAACGACTTGCCTAGTATCTCTTGTCGATTGAAGAAGTACTTCCCGTATCCTCCTCGCTCCTTCAGTCTTCTCGCACCATGACCGCATGGTCTGACTGTTTGGGAGCCTTGCCGTTTCTGTTCATACTTTGGCCATCGCGAGCGCTGTGTAATCCAAAGATGCATACGACGGCACCACTGCATCCCAGAGTGAGTAAAAGTGACAAGATGCACGGAAAGTGACCACGAACAGCCAACGATTGTGAGTTTGGGGTCCGGATATAAAACAGATCGAGATACAATCACGAATGTACGAGCCATTCAAAGGAAGGAAGGGCGATACAGTCGTAGCAGAATTAGCGTGGGGCACATAGCTCGCGCCGCCATAGTATTGTGGCAAAAGTGGGAACGAAAATCGATAGCCTATGGCGAGTATCATGCTATCAATCCCGGACAAGATCTAGAGATAAATTGGTCGTCGGAGCACATTGCAGACAAGTCAGTAAACACTTACAGTCCCGTTCTTCAGCTCGACGAGGCCAGATCGAATAGAAAACTCGTCGGATATAGGTAAGAACCGTTCGATTTCCCCAACGGGAGTCGTGTTTCAAGGGACCCTACGAACTTCGTTTCTCTGCGGAACATGGGTCTTATCATCTATGGCCGCACCAAGACTTGAATGGGTATTCTAGACAGTACACATATACCATCATGAGACTGAAATAACACTCGAGTATTAGATCCCATCAAGCTGGCCAAAGTGTTCCACATCTCACCCGGATAGATTGATATATCCGTTCTACATGAGGATTCAGGTCCCTGGATATTCCCGTGCCACTGGGCTGGGCTACCTTACGAGCGGAAGACAAAGAAATTCGAGAAGATAGCCTACAGCTGCACCAATAATAAGCAAGGTCTGGTTTGCGTATGCTTCTGGTCGGCGATATTGTCTCGAATAATGGACAAGATCAGGAAACCTCTGGATCCACTCGTCCAAACCGGAATAGATGGAATTGACGGTGCATTGTACATGCCTACGGCAACCACAACAGCATTGAAATCCTACACATCCATCCATCCATAAGACTCAATTCGCAATAAGATGGACGAAAGGAAGGTGCACCTCTGTCCACCAGGTCACTCGGAGCGTATTACTATGCGTCCGTTGGAGGGATCTGAGCCACAGTCTCCAACCGTGCTCTTGACCAGCTTGGTTTACACGCTTTTCAACATGTTCCACGCGAGTGTTATAGGCGACAGGGTTCTTGTCGTTGCTATTGATATGGAGATAGGAGGCGTAGGACCGAACGTAGTTGCGCATTTGATAATGCGAGATTTCTGACGTCTAGACTGAGCGATTGGCTCCCGAACAGAATAGACGCATACCCCACTGTGTACCTGCAGGCCAAAGCCATCGAGAAAACTGTGGCAGAAATATGTCAGAGCTGTTCTAAATGAACCTCGACGAAGTGCACCCTGACCTGTTGCAAAGGCTCCAGGACACCGTCAATAAATTCCACCTGCGTGTGATGCAACCAACATACCGATGGCATATTAGACCTCAACGACTCCCAGATGGGCTTTAGGCCTCTGTGATCCCTCCATATCTTGCCGTCATCCTCCAACTCCTCCGAATACGGTAGGTCTACGCCGTCCGGGTAATGACACAAAGTCACCGACGGGTGCCGGGGCGTTCGGTACCGGCGTATCGAGCGGGACTTCTTTGGTACACATAGTGCCAGTTGCCTCCGGGAACGTTGTCTCTCTCAAAGATACGGACATCTAGACCAACTTCTGTCAGTTCGCGATACGCGACCATGCCACTGTAGGTAAGTCATGGAACAGCAAATGAGGAACTCGAGACACCGTGACCTTGGTCCAGCGCCAATAATGGCGACCCGTCGAATGGGCCAGTCAAACCGGTACTCATGGGCTGTGGGTGACGATGTAACGAGGGGTCGCTGGAAGCCAGCGGTTGCAATTCCAGCGAACAATACAAGGGTCCGCATGAGCTGCGTATCTGGCCGACCAATTGGTTATGAACGACACGTGGCCAAGGCCAAGGGACTCGTGCTGGAAATTTAGTCATCTGGCGCCCATCACAAGCCCTCAACCCAAGCCTCGTATCTTCTGCTCACCTGTGCTCATCGGCCGTGGCCATCCGCGCGCAGTCAGTCAGCCAATATGGCTTTCTTCCTAAATTTGTTTCCAACAAAGGGTATGTACCAACTGATATCGAACCGGGTCGTGCACTCATCCTGCTTCAGACGCGCCCAAAGTGCTCAACATCAATTCCAAGATACGGGCGGTGGCATTTCGAATCTGGCGAAAGACCTCGCATTCACGTTGCCGCCGGCGAGGAGAATATGATTCAGTTACGCAACCTCGACAACTCATGGGAAAACCAATCGAGCCAAGCAGCAGCGCCCTCGCCGTCGGCCCGTCGCTGCATCCGAAGATGGGCGTTGGGTCGCAAATTCCTTGGTGAACCAGTGACAACCTGGAATGTCGAGCAGGGAACATTGGTACACCATCCTATGGACCCAGTGCGAAGCATCGATATTCCATCTGACCCCAGATGGGTCATAACCGGCTTGGACGCCCGGGCCTCAGACATGAGTACAATGTGATCTCAGTCGGGCTCTGTCCTTGTGGCGAGCGCATTGCTACAGCCACTCTCTTTGGCTCTGTCCGCATTTTGGCTACCAGTGTGGGGGAAAAGTTCTTCACAATCCACGTCTCTGCCATAGTCAGTCCTACTCTCTCCGTACTCTACGTCGCGTTTAACGTGCTTGCCGCCAGGCCATGGTCGTCCGAAGGGCGACGTCGAGTCACACACGCTCTCTCCATCACCCTTTCCATGCGTCATCCAACGGGAGGGTCACAGCGCCAGCCATCAAGGGTGAAAGGTCGGATTTGGCATGGGGAGCGTCATCGTGCGTCCAGAGCGTGTTGTGCATGGATCCTGTTCATCGAACTACGCGTAGGCCATCACGAACGGCGACTACGACTAAAAAAAATGAACCAAAATATGAAAAAACCCCAACGACTCGTCCGACGAAACGTTAGTCCAACCGTGCAGCGACCAAACCAGATCCTGAGGAAACTTGAGTGCAAACCGGTGGATAGCAAGCTACTCGTCGGCCGCAGGTCGTCGTTCCACGTCGACGGTGGAGTCATATCAAGCACCCATACTGTCCATGATATAGAATGGAGCTCCCCGGTTCGCACGTTCATGCACGCGACGACCTGCAGGCCAACTGCAGGCCACGACCACAAAAGAGCGAGCACGACGGCGAAGTTTGTCCCGTGTCCCTTGCCTTCCCCGTCGATTCTCGTCTTTCCATGACTCACGTCCTCTTCCTCCTTTTCTGTCTCGTCGAGCTCACACAAGGAGCTTCGACCGATTCCACGAGCTCGGACCGTTGCCCGCCTCCAGATGGGACGACGCGGAGCGTCTGGAGTATCTTGGGCAGCTGCGCACTGACCTTGTTGATCTGCATATGGCACGCCATTCATTTCAATGTCCCTCGGAATGAGCAGGATGCGTCCGTACCATCCAAGATCAGACATAGCCTCGTGGTATTTCTCGTGCCGGAGGTGATGGTCGCCTATGCTGCTCGGCAGTGGTATAATGCTCGTAGAAACATCAAAGAGTTTCGTGGTGTGTGGTCTCTTAGCGCCGCATCGGAAACGTCTCACGCGTTTCGTCTTTGGGTCCTCGTTAGCCAAAGGGTATAAGTGGTCGATGACGCACAGCTTCTTCGCCTGGATGGGAGGCTTTGTTTATCGCGACAAGCATGGTGCTGAGATTCCGATTGACTGCGACCGCTTCCTAGAGCTTTGCGAGCGAAATGAAGTCATCAACCCGATCGTCACAGTCCGGGACATTAGGGACAAAAGCAAGTCAGATTGGATTGGAAAGACGATCTTCGCCGTCCACTTGACCTGGTTCATGGTTCAGGTCATCGCTCGGCATTCTGCTGGACTCGCAGTGACCCTGGTCGAACTCGACACCGTCAGCATGGCTGTGCTCTCGCTCATGGTCATTGGCTTCTGGTGGTACAAGCCCCTCTGCCCGGATCGTCCTCATGTTTTCCATTTGCGTCGAGAAATAAAACAAGTCGAGTCTTGGATGGGTATGGAGGTGTCGTCCGAGCCACCCTCCGACCCTCCGACCGCGAGCGACAAGCGAAAAGAAGTCTTGTGAGTGCTTTCTTCCTCAAGGGTGAGCCCTTCTTAAGACGAGCACGTCATTATACGTAGGTCTGATGCATGGAAACCAGAACCCATACTCCCGCACTGGTTGATGGCCTGCTGGAGGTGGGTGTGTAGAAGGAAGGAAATAGGTACCACATCCCTAGATGTTCCGTTTTTTCCAGAGTCTATTTTCCATTGCTGACTGACCTTTTCAGGATGAATCGCAGATCACTCCTTATACAGTCGAGGGACTGAACGGGATGATCACTTCTGGACGCACCTGGGGCGATGAGGCGGCCATTTCTGTCATGTTTTTCTGGCTTGGTGTCACTTGGCTCGTTCTTGGTTTACTCCATTTGATCGCCTGGAACTTCGAGTTTCCGACGAGGGCGGAAAGACTCACATGGCGCGTCGCGTCGTGTCTGTTGGCAGGATGTGCGCTTGTGGCTTTGCTGGTCGGGCTTTTCCCACGCAACCCGACTTCGGTTGGTCTAATGCGAGCGACTGCTTGGGTTAATGGAGTTGCACCTCAGCGGGCGCTATTTGTGACTGTATGCTTTATGGCGGGTGTATATCGGCTGATGCTCATGGTCTTGATGCTTGCCAGCCTCCGTGCTCTACCATGCTCCGCTTACCAGACCGTCTCGTGGACCAGTTACATCCCGCATCTATAGTTCGATTGTCCTGTCCTACCATTAGTACGGACACGTCACCCTCGTTGACTCTACGTATACGTCTTATGGCCGCGCCTGCCAGTGAATACCAGTTAGGTCCCGTCAAGTTCCTCCGGGATACCAGCCTACTTGCCTGTCGGAGCGCACGGGGCAAGTCTCGAGTAATCCATGTTTTCCGAAGGACCGGTAGGCACTGTCATGGCTCGGATCTGACACCCTCTCCACCCCAGACCTCGGCGAAGCCACGAAGCTGGCTTCCTAGTTACCGCATCTGGGACGCGGCAACGGAAGCTGCCTCCATGCCGGCTGAAGGGTTCCCGTCTTCTTGTGTTGTAATGTGGTCTTCTCGGACTAGAGTAAGAGCTCTGGGCCCGTGCGCGGCACGGGCAAATGATGCCAGCTGCGGTCTGTTCAGATTGATACTACCCAGTGTCGCAGAGTTGTGGTATCAATTTAAACGACGAGATACATGAGTACGGGAGGATGACAAAGGACGCTCGTGGATGCGACTGTTGGTGGCGCCCAATTAACGTGTGTTCATACTGGACTTTGTCTGGGGCGGAAACCGTGACTGCCATGCGTGGCCCAGACGACCTATCGAGAAATGAAAAAGGATCGCAACCCGTTGCCAGGGACGAGTTGCACCGGCGTTGTTCTTGGGACTACATGCCGCCGACAAGAACGGCGATGCGTACGAGAGGCAGGCACTGGTCTGGGCGCGTGGAGTTCGGTTAGGCCGGCGAGGGGCCGGGCAAAGGCGTTGAGGGCGGTCGGGGACTTGGAGCGCGTTCGCGGGTGGGCGTCAGGACGAAGGCGTGGAGCGTGCGTTAGGGGGTTGGATAAGTGAGGACGGTGTGGAGGATCGGGAGGGCGTATGCAAGAGTTTTGCCCGAGCCCTACGCCTATGTTAGAGATGGAAATAGAAGTAGAGACGAAGAGGAGACGAGCGACGCACGGTCTCGGCAACGCTCCGCTCCAATCCCGGTATGATCTTGGGTTTGCATGGGACGACGAACGAGGGGTAGGATCCTGTCCAAATCACGGTGTGGGGAAGTTGGGGTAGCAGTGGATGTCGATGAGCGAGGGCTGAGTATCTAAGTCATTGACGGGCACGTCTGCAGGAGGCACATACTCCTTACACTGGGTATGATCGCTTGATCACCCTCGGTTGATAGATAGTTTCTGTTGACTTGATTCCTGTCTTAATCAATCCAGATTCCAGAGCGGATCCTCTGCTGTTGGCAGCACCCCCGGGCCCCGAAGCAGCCTGATCTGTGGGTGATCACTGATTACTTACTACGAGCAACTTGAAACCCTGCGTTTGACGTTTCAACGTTGCAACGACTGCGAGCCCGAGAAACTGAAAGTCGTGTACCGTCCGAGACTCCGTTATTCAGCGTTTGAAGGCACCCGTATTACGTATGGCAATGTTTGACGCTGCGGTCGTGGGGCTTGCCTTGCTTGCTGGTGTCGTCGCCAGTTTCCAACAACCGTTCTCCCCACCATTCGGAGCTGACACCGACGAATACAAGTTTGACTGGCCTATCCGCAAAGTTGCCGTTATCGGAGCTGGGCCAAGGCAAGTATCTCGCGTACTATTCCTCAGAGGTTGCATCGCGGCTCACGCGCATTTCCTTGCAGTGGTCTTGCTGCATACCACGAGCTGACAGAAGCAGGTCTAGACGTTCGTATTTTTGAGCGAGATAGCGTACCGGGAGGGAATTGGCACTATACTGAAGAGGTCACGCTCGATGCTCCCGTGCCGAATATCCCCCCGTCGATCAGTGACTTCGTGCCTTCACTCCCTCCACATGGCGTCGACCTGCCATATACAGAGGAACTGGTGGACGACGGCGAGATATGGAGGGATCACAGAAGCCCCAAACCGGTTTGGGATTCTTTGACTTGTACCGCGCCTGCCGTGAGTTGATTTCGCATGGAAGCAAGACTTGATGTTCATCATCTCGTTGCTTGTTTAGCCTTTGCAACAGGTAGGCAGGATATGTCCGGCCACTCTCGTCCCCACATCTGATTGTCATTTTCGCGAGTTAGTTCGCTCAGTGGCCTTGGCCTGCAGATACGAAATGGAGTACGTTCCTATCGCTTCCCTTTCCTTCGACTAGCCAAATTAACTTTCAATACCAGAACTCTCTCACTACCAAGTTCGCAACTACGTTCGATCGTATGCTTCCTATCTTAACATCAATAGTAACGACGGAAACACTGCCGCTTCTTACAACACACGCGTGGAGCATGTCGAGAAGCTACTCAACCAGGCCGGCCAAGAAAATGGATGGAGACTCTGGCTCAGGTCCCTCGAGCGAACACAGCGTAACACGTACCAGGCAACTTGGTGGACGGAGGTGCGCATCTCTCTTTGTTCGCCTCTGTTTCTTGTCGGCCGACCAATATCTAGGACTTTGATGCTGTCGCCGTCGCTGTGGGCAGGTACAATGCACCATTCATGCCAACCATTCCCGGCCTGGAGGGGTGGGTACGGAGGTTTCCAGATCTCGTTCGTCACTCTAGACAGTATCGAAGACCAGAACATTTTGCAAACCAGACTGTACTTATTGTCGGTGCATCTGTAGGCTGACCGTGCCTCCATCTTCGTCTTTACTTACGAAACGACCCAGTCCAGCGGAGGTGAAATATCTAGAGACTTGAATCACCACGCTGCGAAAATTTACCAGTCTTTCCGGGTAAGCCATGCGACATTGCACATTGGACGAGTCCTCACCTTTTCACGCTATTCAAGCCTGCTAATGGTATGCGTCTCAAGGGGCGAGGAACACGCTTACCCACAATTGTTGACACTGCTACAGATACCCGCTCGTGCTTGTCGAAAAAACTTCAACTGCGTCGGATCCCTAAGAACACGACTTTGGTTGGTGAGATCAAACAGTTTTTGAATATACCAGAAGGATCTCCAATCCAATCTGGCCTCGTTGAGCTCAAGAACGGCACTGTGAGCTTTTGTTCGATGGAATGTGATGCAGCAATGAACGTGGTTTTTAGATATTATCTGGCATCGATAGCGTGATCCTCGCCACGGGCTACCGATTTTCGTTCCCATTCTTGTCACAGTATTATGACGTTGCAACCTACGTGCCTCATGCAGGTTCCGCCACGACCTTCCTTCCCTTGGACGGCTCGCACATACGAGACTTGTATCTCGATCAATTTTATCTCCGAGATCCCACTCTTGCATTCGTCGGCGGTTCGTTCCAATTTTGTGTCATACTCGACCGTTGCTCACTCGGAGACGTAGTTTCTTTGGGCACGACGTCGTTTCCATTGCTAGGATACACCACCCCGGCGTTGGCAAAAGTCTGGACGAACACGGCAAAGCTCCCAAACAGTCAGACGATGCAGGCGTCGTATGAAGTGACTGTCAAAGAACGCGGAGGATTTGGCAAGAACTTGATGTTCTTGGGTACGCAAGGGACCGCAGGCACGTCGCGCGTTTCCCGTCTCGTTCTCTGGATTAAGTTTCTGGTCGTGACGTAGAACGTGTGGCCTATCTGATGGGCTGGTTGAACGAGGCAGCGGTCAAGTATGGTGGAAAGCAGGTCGGTCTGCGTTCGTTTTCGTCGACATCCCGATGTTGATCGTGCCCGTCCAGATCGATGGATTGCCGAAATAGTGCGTCGTTCTTCCTTGGGAACGTTTGCGTGACTCACATGTCGAATAGCTCCAAAGATATGAGGTATTACTGGGATTTCGCTTTTAATGAAGGGCCGCCCGAGTCGAGCGGCTGCGGGGAAGATACAGCGACGTTTGGATCACTTGGGATCTCAGCGGACCAAGGGAGATATGAGGACGTCTTATTCTATGATGACGACTGGTGAAGAGGCGAGGTGGAAAGGCAAAACTGTCGCTACATTGGATTCTTGGCATATTTTATGCAAACATCTAGACCCGCTTCCGGATATGCGACCAGACCACTGCAAAGAGCATGGACCATAGGGAGACAGGGCCGCTCAGCCTGTTGGAGGACAATGGATTGCAGATGAGAGAACAAGTTGAAACATCGCCGCACCAGAAAATTTCTCATGCCGTCGAACCAATCGAACGCGGGGTCTGACGATAGCTTTCAGCTGTATGATCTGCGCGTCGACGTCGTCTGCCCACCGAACGAGCGCATCTTGTGCGGCGCAAAGCCGGGAGACCATTTCACGCTGCAGGGCGAGATGCTGTATCTCCCTCCCGGCCAAGGTTTCTCCATCTATTCTCTTGGTGGGTGCACATCCAGGTCTTGAGGTGCCATCTCAACGAACTCCGGAGTCCGAGTGTAGGCGCTGTTCTCCCGCTCCTGGCGGCCAAGCAGCGCGTGACGCATCCGCACGACTGGATGACGACGGATGCCGAGGTTGCGTGCCCAGATCCGCACTGCAAGTCCCGTTTGAGGATCGTCCGAACTGGACTTCGAACGTTCAAGCACGCCGAGGTGACTGTCGTGCCTATGCCGTCGGTACACGCAGTCGCCCCCGAAGGGAAGCATCATGATGTTGATAAGGAAATGGGAGTACCCCAGTGAGTCGTCCTCTTTGGTTCCAAAGCATAACACATAAGATATCCAAAGCCAGCCTCGATGAGCATCTTATGAACTGCTGTAACCTGGGTAGCCGTCTTCGATATCAATACAAGGCCTTTCGGCGGATGCGGCTGGCTATTGGAGTGAGCTCTGGTTGTTCAAAAATTAACAGAGGTGGACTCTTTGTCAACCATATCTCAGCGTCACATCAATGGACACTGTTCTCAAAAATATCCTTGCCCGTGTGTACCCGAGGTCGTATCAGGATGAAAATACTGTTCCAACAATAGCCAGGTTGCGTGAGTCATCTGAATGTGTTGGCGCCACTCACTAAATAACCGACATTGTCAACTGCGCAGCTAGTTGGTCATCCGGGCATGGAGGCGGTATGTCAGCTTGATTCAGGCGTATGAATTGCAAGCTGCGTGGCTGATCCGATCAGATGTTTGACGGTCTTCGCGGCGGTGACGACCGACTGATTCTATTGATACATTCCACTCTTTCTATTTGAAACGGAAGAGAAGGTGGACCTCGATTGCGTGGTAGGAGTTCAATTCCTGTGCCACTAAGTCCGCAGCTACTGAGAAGAGGATGGAGTTTGTCCCTCAGGCTGA
>JBBPMC010001279.1:0-11906 GCA_038090115.1 Strobilomyces echinocephalus
GGCCGCGGATCATGGCTAGCGATGGGCGATTGAGGCGCTTGTACAGCGCATATACAAAAATCAGGCTTGTTAGCCAAACAACTGCAAAAGACGTCATGGAGGAGAGAAATGCTGAATGCAAACACCACACAGACGTCGCTTTTAAGGATGGTCTTGGCACAGCATAGAGCTGCTAGTTTCACTCATGAAAAACCGATACGGATTATGGTTATGGTGGCAAATCGGCGGGCGTGAACACTGGAAAACCAATTGTGCCTGGCAGTGCCGGGTTATTGTGACCAATCGGACAATGAGCGCCGCTCCTTGCCTCGCCGCAGCCCAGCCCGCTCCCTCCGGCTTAGCGGTCAAGTTTGCCGCCGACCAAAGCGTACTCCTAGCATAAGACCGTTCTTTTCTCGTTACTGTGTCTAGGGGTAGTTGGTCCATCATGTTGGGAGCCTCCGATATGCAGGATCCGAGGTTCATTCGTCCAGCAAGGTCGTACACCGCGGAGCACCTAGATTTGACAAGATGAAGGAACTGAAGCGGCGTTCCTTACGACACAGCCTACTAAGATTAACGCGGTGGTATTCCTCGCCGATAGTTGTGAGCTCCAGGCTTCCATCTCGGTCCCGTTCGATGTTGTTGAGAGATCCGTCGGCCAAAGATTTGGGACCAGATATGGAGGATGGGGATGACGAACCGCGGTCGACACAGCGTGGGCTGAGTGCGGCATGCCCAGTACCAGTGCTCGTCGTCACGGAGTCTGACGAGGCTGGGTATGGTGCCACGTTGTGGCGTGAACCGATGCACGTGGTCCGATGCTGGCTGAGTTTGGGCCGAGTCAGGTCGACACAATGTATCGACACATGGCGTTCAGCGGGGGCATCACCACGACTCGGTGCATTACATGGGAATAGAAACATGACGGGCAACTTGGCTGTCGAGCAAGACAAGTTGACAACTCCGCATCTGATCAGGCATCGAGATTCAAGAGCAACATCACATGATCGGCCATTTGCATTATTACTCAGTTTCAGAATTCTTGCGGGGTTAAGTAAAGATGCTAGTTATATGCAGTCGGATACCGCGGCCAAGTTCGGAGACCATGACCGACACCGACTCCCGAACGATCTGCTCGGCCATGTCGGCCAAACAACTGGCCTCCTACTCTGCTTCATTGATACTATACATAACATTTTCTCATAACACATACTACCGTAACCTAGCCGAGAGTGTATGGAATCCTAATATGCGTCATGGGCATTGCTCTGTGCATTATGAATCAGTGTGCTGTATCGCTACGGAAAGCGTCATCCTACACTGTTCAGATGTCCGAGTATCCTGCGATAAGCAACACGGGTGGGACTCGATACAAAAAAATACAGGACGCAAAATAGTACATCTCACCTCCTGAATGGGCTTATGTACATGCACATCGTTTTGGCAGGGGTCTTTTATCAATGTTGAATTAACCCCTCTGAAATGTTGTTCTATATGATAGCGGAATATGTCGGCTACAAGAAGCGATGAATAATACAATCGTTTGGCCACTCCGGACGAGTACCTCGTTGATCGTGTCTCCGATTCCATGAGAATCGGCTCGGAGAATGAAGGGCCTTATGACTGGCCATTTGCAGGGGATCGGTCACCGCCGCGTGAATAATCTCTGTACGATGGCGCATTCCAAAGACACATTGATCGCAATCACCCTGGTCACTGCATTTCGAGCAAGACGCGGTTTCCAAAGTTGTAGCTAAAGCTATGAACCAGCGCTTTCCTCAAAGGAGGCCGCGTCTTTACACTATCTCTTGGGATGGTCGCATGCAGGCTCCTGTAGATCGACGGACAGCAGTTTCCTGACGAGGTGGCAGAATATCCATTACACCGATCTATGCATAACGTGAGGAACTGTAGTAGAGAACCACTCTCCGGGTTCAAGTTCGCGCCACTCGTAGCTCTTGATATTGTTCTAGAATTCGTCCATACATCCTAATTGGCCTTGACTGCGAGTGCACGCATACTGAGGAGGGCAGAAGTATGCTGGTGATCATTTCACGTCAAGGAGCGGCATCATCTGACGCCATCCATTTCTGATGCCCGGTGACTAGAGTTCTGACATTGCGCCCGGGGAAATCACCGGTCTGGTCCATTTTTCTGGCACCTTTTTGTTTAACTCCATCAGTATGTACCCCTAGAGAACTCGTGCGGGGCTTTGGTTTACCCGAAGCGGCGCGGGTGACGGCACTGGAAAGATAGGGAAACTGAGCCATAGCTTTTTACATCATTTGGAGGGATGCTAAGTGCCTAGGAGGGTACCGCATTGGACACGATGCGGGAGGCAGCACCTGGGGCGCAGTCATAGGTTGAAGGACGGAATGATTGTGGACACAGCAAAAGCCTTGAGCATTGCGCTGGAAACTCTGCCCAGCTGCTACAGTCCCCCAAATTACTGCGGAAGACCTCGTCATGAATGCGGTACATAAACAGCTAGCGGTCAGCCTCAGTAAATGACTGCGACACGCGGCACGTATCTTGGATCCTATCATATAAACATGCATACTTCATTTTGTGGATGTCAACGGGTGATCGGCGTTTTGAGTGGGGCTTCATAAATTTCATAACATTGCCAAGTAGCTTGTCGCAGACCTAAAAGTTGCGCAAAAGCGTAACATCTCTCTATAAGGAGTCTGAGCTGAGTGTTTAACAGCAAACTGTCAAGTATTTCAAAGGTCTATCTTACCAGCAAACGACCGGGCGAGAGTGGCTTGGACTTGTGGCAGCGGACGTAGGTGTCGTGAGAATGGGCATCGGGATTACTTTGAGGGGCTTGTACACGCCAGTCCGTAGCGCGTGTTGGAGAACAGCCCGCCGTGAAGATAGTTTACCCTATTTCCTTTTTTGGTAACGGTTTCGTTTACCGGTTACACTCCTTATTTTCTACTTACTGACATAGAGTAGTATTCACTTATTCTGTCGACCTCTGCCAGACAGCACGATCTCGTGCAAATTCGTGTCAGTCCGTGGTCGATAAGCGGGGTCTGGTGTTATACCTCGTTCAACTTGAATGTGATTGGCCCAAGTTGCAGGAGAGGCATTGGATCTATATGCAAACGACCTATGTCCAATCTAAATTAACAAAGTACGAGCTCTCCACTTGCACCGCGGTGGCGGACGCCCTCGGCGATGTCGGTTAACCGGGGCCCGGGACAGTCACTTGGATGCCTGTGGCAGTCCGGCGCTGGTTTTGGCTTACCAGGGGTTTACAGATCACTTTTTCATCGGGTACGATGATACCCCGTCCATCGCGCTCACCGCGCAGCCGCATCATGGTTCCCCAGGGCCCAGGGCTCGCCGCTCTGACTCCGCACGGGATGACTCAGTTCGGTGGTAGTACAAGCGCTTTTTTCATTAATATTGAACAGGTAGGTGGGTCTGGTGACTCTGGTCCGTCTGGATGTTCTGGCGCCAAGAGTAGCTATTCGGTGGCTTGATTGGCACGACGGAAGATATTCTTGTCTCGCCCTGGAGTCCGCTGTCGTCGCTGCGGCCCGCATGTTCCCTCCGTTTTCCAAGGTGTTGGCAGCCTATTTGATTAGTAAGACGCTCTATCGTTAGCACCGAATATCCAATTCGCCGGTGCTCACCACATGCTACTCCGGATAGGCCTTAGTTCCCCTTTCATATGCCCCGGAAGATAGCCCCTTCGTGTGTATTCTCTCGATCGGTTGGCATACCGCTCCGTGACCCCTGTCGCGTAAAGTAATTCTGTGGGCAGTACCAGCTTCGGTCCATGTGGTGCAAGTGCACTGTATGTCAGAGAACAGCTTCGTCTCCCTTTTTGCACACACGCCCCGATATATTTCAATACTAGGGTTTGTTCACACAATAGCATCAACTCTCTGTAGTATATGCACTATAGTCATTCTATTTTCTGGTGTACGTCGGTGGGATGCAGGTCAAACACGTCTGTGTGGGAACTTGAGCGCCGGTCCGGTCAGCAAGCAACACAACTCGATCCAGTATGTACTTTCAAGCAGCACTAGGTTCACTGAGTTGCAGCCATGCGATTTTCGACAACTAGGCATACTCAAGTGTTCTTTCGACCGCCCTCGTCTTTTCTGCGACACCACTTTGTGGGCGATGAGACGCCATGAGGGTAGGCACTCAGTGGTGTACCTCATTTCGTGCTCATTGTAACTGCCTCCCTGAGCTCAATATATTTCTCGGGAGCGATGGGAACCTGTGTCTCGCTGTGTCAAGAGGTAACCACTTGCACTTGGTTTCATGTGCTAGCGTGCAGAAGTGGCCCCATGGCCTGTCTGTCGCGGTTGGCACGTCCAACCTTGAACTGGCATGGGTTTCAGCATTACTGTTTGTCTTGACATCTATTGAATGGCTCACGGTTAGTCGCTTCATCGGACGATATCTCCAGGGCGGTACTGCAAGGGCTCTCTGTTAATCACGAACCAGCATACGGGCGTCTACTTCTCGTTTCGCCCTCCGAGTCGCGGACCCGTCGTCAGCTGCAAAGCATACACCACGGCACCACGTCGCCCACCGGCATCACGCATTATCCGACCTCGCTTGTTCAGGTTTCAGACACCTGGAGCCGGACGCGCCATCAGGATGTAGTGGGTCCCAAGACCTTCGATCGTCAAGCGACCCGACCCACGGATGATAGAGCGGTATGTAATTATAATTTATGAGCGGCTGGACGGTGCCTGTGATGGCAGTGCGTCCTCAAGTTGGGCCTCGGCGCTATGTAGAACATTGTACGTTACTGCATCGCTTCGGCTTCGCCTCGCAGTTGTAACATGTTTCAGCGCCGCTTCCCCGCCCTTTGGTGGTGCGCCAACGCTCGAAAGTCGGCTTGTAAGTTGTAACTCTCCCTTGAGGCACCACCATGCCAAGTGTTACCAAAGAGCGACGGTGGGTGGATAGAGCTCGACCAGAAACTCGACGCAGAATAATGTTATTCGATGGTGCGGGTATCTTCCTGACGCACGAAGAACTGACATGGGGACGGGACTGTGAACATTCGTATCCGAGGGCGGAGAGGAAACACTAACGTTAATGCAACGCGCGCCGCGCAGAGCAACCGTTCTCGCCATCATTGACTCCCAGGATGATGTGAAATTTATCGGACTCGGCGGTGTTTAAACACGACGATCCAACTCGGGGCGTCTGGTCGCCGCCGCTAGTCAAAATTAATCTCTGTCGCATTGCCGACTGCCGTCTTGTCGGACGATCGTCCCGTTCAAGTTGCGGCTGGCCGCGTCGCACCTTGTATTTTTATATCATGCCGCCGAATTTGGTTAACGACTATGGATGACTGATTATGCCCGTCGCTTCCGTCGTCACGGGTAGCACGCCGTTCAACGCACATCGCGACACTATGTACGGTGCATGTGTTTCGGTTCCATCTGGTCCGGCCTGCCAGGTGTCGGATATCAATCCTGGTACAGCATTCGCAAGGCATAACGTCCCGCTGATTCACTCACATTGCTAGAGCTATATATGACGTATGTGTCTTTCTTTTCACGTCACGACTCATATGTCATCCATTCTACGCAAGACCCAACCTCATGAAACCACTCAGATGCCTTGTGAAGTGCACCGATAAAATGTGCCGGCTGTTAGATTGGAGCTTGACGTCAGTACGCATGTCTTCGTCTTCTCTCATCGCTAGATCGACCAGATCATTCTCATCACTTGATACAGACATGGTCAATTTCTTCTTGAATTGCATTGTCTGCATCTGTCGTATGTCCCGTATCCGACGGAGATCCTGAATAACACAGGTGCAATCAGAGGCACACAGGTGAAGCAGGCACTAATGAAGTCCAATCGTGGGCTCGGATGGTCGACTCAAGAAGGAGTCCTATAGGAGAAAGGGGGTGGATCGTTCATTGGCTACAAGTCGTTGTTCGCAAGGGCTCTGGAACTTTCAGATGATGCGCGACAAAGTCCACGATTCGTTTTTTGTGGATGTGACTCCTGTTCGTCCCATGGTAGCACTGCTTTTGAGAGCGATTCTTCACCTGCAGTAACAGGGGACAAGGATCTTGTCGCGGTTGCTACGCCGAGCATGAGTGGATGCGGCGGGAGCCATCGTTCCACCGCGGGCGAGCGGCCGTAGTTCAGAGCGGAGGCACACACAGGACACCCATACCCTACCAAGGTATGGGTCATGCTTTTCTTTTTTTGTGCGTTTATTCCTTTGATTGATTTGATACGATGTGAAACCCGGAAACAGGATCGAGTAATTGTGGATGCATCGACAAGTGTCACGACGACGTCAAGCCATGATCTGTTACGAACACCGAACTAGTCCATTGGCATCCATGCTGGTGAGAACTCGGCATCCAGACGTTCCTGAAAGACTCTGGTGCATTCCAAATGAGCCCGTTTTCACGCACCTGCCCTCGTCCACCACCAAGGTACAGAAGAACTTTGTCCATGGTCTCTCCACCCTCTAGGCCCGCTCCATCATCAGTTCCTGACGACGATGTCCAACCACCGTCCACCGTGGCACGCAAGGCAAGAAGAGGCGGAAGTCTACAATGTCTCATTCGTACTTTTTTGGCGTACAAGCTGGCGTACCTGCAACGTGTTTCTCCTTCCTCGATTAGTTGGTACCTTTGCAGACGCGCCGACTCGAAACTGGCGCTCCCAGTAGATTAGGAACCTGAGGCAAAACAAGGCACAGCGACACACCATCCCGGTCAAACACCACGTCCCGCAAAGCGGGAATAACGAAACGATCAGAATAACGAAAGAATCTCCAAACGGTCATACATTGATACAAAGAATGACTTCTCGCGCTCGATGTTTTGATCAAGCACGGAGGATTGTTCTCTGGAAAGAATGAAGGCCGCGGAAAAGGCCGCGAAGGGAGGATGTACGTACGTACCAGCCGGGAAGAAATTCGCATGTCCCCGGGCCACAGGCGGTGCCTCGCAGATCGACGTCCCCATCTTCAGCGCCCCCAACAGCAACGGCCCAACCTAAGCACATCTTCCTCAAGCCAGGGATGAATTATCGACAAGAGTCTGGTCAAAGGCCGTATGAACATTTTCGGTTGTCGACACTTCCCAGCATATACTTACAAAAGAGTATCATCTTTCTTTCTTGCGCTCTCCGGATTCGACGCGCTGTGTTTATTGTGGTCGCATAAAGTTCGTTTCCTGGCGAGTCAAACGAGTCAACTCGTAGCAAAGGAAACCAGACCAGAGAATGAGCCTCGCATCGGAAACGGGGCTGAACGACGATAAGCCAATCTAAACCCTCTGGCTTGTTGGAGAACAGCCCGCCTGGACCGTGTAAGTACATACTTTGTTACATTTCCATTTACGGACACCGTTCGATTGCTTACGCGACGCGCCCGTACCACTCGACTGGAGTATTCACTTATTCTGTCTAGGTCGACCTCTGCTCTGATATGGCTGGCTCGAGGGAGTTGGTACGCCCTGAGTGTGGCAAAAGGGCCACAGTAATGGAAACCGCACCGCCTTGCAATTACCAGCTCGTTCACAACCAACTACCAGTGATCCATCATGTCAAGCATCATCCTTACGAGCCAAAAACAATAGTCCTCGAGCACCTAGCAATCGCTGTGCATGGTCGTGCTGCTTGGGGCGTCGGTATCTTCCCCATGGAAGGCGATTCGTCACAGGGAAATGTGAGGTTTAGAATTTATGTCTCACCCGTCGATGCGACTCGTGTCGAATGAGAGGGAATAATGTGCACTGGAAATTGAGTTATGTTAGCACATTACTGTATAATAATTCTCGTGTTTGTGATCGTTCGCGAGAAACAGCTAGCATGCGTGCATTCGGAAATGTATATGGAGGTCGCGAATATACAAACCTAAGTTCAAGCTTGCGCTTCAAACTTGACTTCAGATGTTGTTCGGGCACCGCGCACAAGGCTCGAGAGGCGTATGTATGTTCAGACGTGTCGAACATTCTTCCAAGGTTTTCCGCGAGGGGAGTAGCGTCATGGGGCGACAAAGCGAGCTGCCGAATGTTACAAGTAATGCCTGTCAAAACGTGCACCTCGAGGGGAAAAAGAGACTGGGAAGACGGTGTGCAAACTGACGAGGTGAAGACCTTCCGACCTTCTTACGACAACACCATCCTGGTCCCCACTTATTCCGTTCTATGTCAAGCTATCATCGACAGATATCACTGGCGGCACGCCGCTACGTAGCGGAGCAAGTCTCTCCGACAGACGGATGATCTAATCAATAGAGCAATTCCAATGACGATCAAGCACGGGCTCTTAGGACATTACCGTCCAAGTTCGCTTCTCCTATCTGAGCCCCCAGTCCGACGTCCGTGGGCGTGTTTCTCAATGTGTGGACCCGGAGTTGTGGTAGTTGTCAGACAGGACAAGTGGATTATTCGTAATCCGACCGCAAGTTCTTTACTTGCGCGGCGACAGTGCTGTTCGCCTCCTCGACCAATCTTGCATTTAGTTTCGAGTGAGTTTCCCTGCGTCGAGCGTGTCGAGAGTTTGATGGAAGGTCTTGCTTACATAAACTCGTTCGCCCGTTCAACCGTTGCGATTGCACGTAAAATATATAACACGACGACGACGACCCGGACCGTCCAGTACGCCCGTCGTTCCCATGTTCACCATTGCCGCCGCTGATGTCCAACGCTGCGATGCCAACAGCATGGCACGCACAACGACATGTCGTCCATGTGTGCGGTAGCTGGTCCTCGTCTTCATCCTCACGATTTCCGTCGCTCACCTGCCCGTAGATGATGATGGCGACCTCGTCGTCAACGTATCCCTCCTCCATCATCCCCTTCGAGGTTCGTCCACGTCCACGTCCACTCCCATTCGTTCCACCCGCTCTCGCCCCTGCAATTGCCACCGTCCGTTCTTGTACGAACCACGGTCCGCGATGGTCAACGGTAAAGATCCAAGCCTCTCGTTGAATGTATGAAGTCATTCGTTAGTTCTCAATCCGCGGTGTTACCTGTGAGCAACCCCACCGGAGGCTGACTGCGTAGATGGGGTGTGATGACCACTGTGTACTCCTGCTCTGCTGAGAGCACACGATGGTCACCACTCGTCATCATGTCCACACCTTCCTCAGACAGAAATCCGCCAAGATAAGGTGGCGCCAACGTTAAGATGTCGACGACCCCGTCGACCCACCATAAGCCGGGGACCCAAGATGGGCTCTATGAGGCCGTCGTCGTGGGCAGAACAGGCTCCTATGTCTCGTCAGGGGTGGGATTCCCAGGACGCATCAAAGATCCAACTTCAAGTACGTTGGGAAGCTGCCAGCCACTGCGCCAGGACCCCTGACACAGCTCGGAGGGACTCCGCCCTAGCCGAGGCCTGGGCCCTAGCCCTCTACTCTGGAGCCTGTATTGTTTTTCCATTGAATCGTCTTGTTAGTTCGGATGTCCCCCGACTTGCTGACCCCAAGATCACCAAAGGTTCATTAATGTCGCAGGAGGAAGTTTTGCATGAAACTTTACCGAAAGTAGTTCGAGCGTGGTATCTGATCCATCTGCCCTACAACTCATCTGTTTCAGTGTGGTCAAGGGATGTTTATTAACTGACGGAGTTGCAAACGAGAGATCGGTAAAGATAACTCTTCTCGTCGAAGGCCGATACATGCAATACAGCATTCCATGTAGGTGCTCCGTTGGGAGCTCGGAATTTGGCAAGGACTTGAAACGGCCTCCCGTCTCCTGGTATTCGACACGGATTTGGACAGTGGCAATGTCCTTAGTGTCGTTACGGATGCCAAATGGATCCCTCCACGTGTTTCTTGGCCAATGACGATTGATGGATTGCACTACAGTGGGTCACTGTTATTACGTTGGATCGCGCCAGAGCTTAATATGACGCTCTGTAAGTGTCGCTCTCCTGGACGTTCCTTGGACACTGTGATTGTCCTCGCGTTTTTGTAGGTGTTGACCGACGAAAGACAACGACCATGGTCGAAAGTTCGGTAAGACTCGGCTGTTGTGTTATAGTTGGCCAAGCGCAAACTAGACCGACCGGCATCTCGTGCGACAGACCATCCCCATTAGGATTTGATTCAGTTTCCCTGGTCATCCAGCAAGGAGCGACCTGATACTTCTGGTTCACCGGTCGGTGCCCACGTTCACTTCCGAGACTTGCTTCAACAAGGGTGCGGCTGCACCAACAAACTCGTGTTGATCGTTACGTCACTCCACATCAGCGCCTCGGCCTAGCGACATTCCTTCACGCAGAGTAATCGGTTCGGCCGCGCGAGAACACCGAGAAACAGCGTGCGTCGCGAAGACCAAGACACTTAGAGTTCACGACGCACGCTGTTTCTCGGTGTTGTTCTCACACGGCTGAACCGGTCATGATTGAGTAATGACGCTTGGTACTGACAAAATAAACATGAATTATGGGAACATGGTTCTGATGTCGAATCCCTTTTTCAAATTGCAGAGGGGGGATCTCCGACGAAGCACTTCCACCTGGAGAAATCGTACCTTGAAAGCTTGGCAGCCGACTCGGTGGACCATCTGTTATTGACAAGGACACGAGACTTCTCACCGGCGGAGTCACCGCTAATATATTGTGGATCCGAGCACGGGAGGTCCATGTGTCACTCAATACGGCGATCAGGACCAGTCGACTAGGTAAACATAAACGACAAGGCGCCTTCCTTGGATCGACCTGGATTTTCCGCTGAAACTAAGCGGATCCAGATCCCCAGATCCAAGCATGTGCGCACGGCGTTAACTCGCCTGCGCGGAGACGCGGACGAGCGGTATGGTCGCTTCACAGAATCATAATACCAATATATCTACGAACGTTTCCGACGCGTCTCGTCCCGACAGGCTATTTGTCCGACACCAGTTCTCTTAACATTGTGTTGGACCGGAAATTCACGGGAAAATTCAAGTTGGTCGATCTACTTTCCCTTGATCCTTGTGATGTGGCTGTTTCAACAGAATACCATAAAGTCCCTTCCATGCAAGACAATCTTGTGCCACGGGATACCTCTCTCGTGCAAGTTAACTCGCCTTGTCGGTCGTCTTTGCCTACCTTTTTCTTTCCACAATGCACTCTTCATCTGTACTGGCGGGTCTGGCCGCCCTGGTACTTGTTTATGCATTATTCAAGTGCTTCACGCGCCAGTCGCTGTCCATGATTCGTGGCCCGAGGTCGCCGTCGTTTTTCATCGGTAGGATTCTTTCCTTGTCTCTGACGCTAAACACTTCCCCGTCGCTCTTTAGGCAACCTGCTCGAGTTATACCAACGGCCAGCCGGTGAAGCAGACTTTGCGTGGCAAAGTCTGTATGGCAACGTCGTTCGGTTCAAAAGCGTTCTAGGGGTGAGTATATTTACTCTCTGTTCCGTTTCTCGTGCTATTAACTACATTACAATGAACTTCAGGAAGACAGGCTCCTCATCGCCGACTTGAAAGCTCTACAGAAGATACTGAACACGTCGGCTGACAGCTATCCGAAGCCATCTAATATTCGCGTCATTTCGCGCATGCTACACGGAAAGGGAATCAACTGGGCTGACGGTAGCTTTCGTTGCTTCATCTCGTCGTTTCGCGTGAAATGATCACATGACAGGCGAGGACCATAAGCGACAAAGAAGCATATTGCTTCCTGGATTCGGCCCGAAAGAGTCGAAAGCATTCTTGCCGATCTTCCAGGATTGTGCGGAATCTATCAGCGTAAGATGGTCAGAAACCATTGGGAGTGGCGACGGTCGAGGCGTCGTCATCAACGTGCTGGATTGGCTCTCGCGAGGAGCATTGGACGCAATAGGACAAGGTATGATCGTTGACCATCCCCTCTGACGATCCTGATATTTCCACCAGCTGCATTTGATATCCAATTCGGTACCGTCCAGGATAATCTGCATCCCCTCGCCAAGAAGTACAGAAACTATTTGTCAGT
>JBBPMC010001280.1:0-11906 GCA_038090115.1 Strobilomyces echinocephalus
CAACTCGGGGCACGTCAGTTTTCTCGTCCTTCACAAATTCTGAAAGAGCTACGTACTTTGTGAATCCATACCAACTGTTCCAGCTGAGAGCTCTCTACGCCGAACTTCCTGGATGTCGCTGTTAAACATTGGAGTATAATCAACATATTTGCCTCACGCTAAGAAAAGATGTATCTACCACACTGGATGGCCGAACAAGATTCGACGTGGTGGTTACCTCACGTGGCCGTGTTCGCCAAGGATCGTTGTGGCAGTGCTGCTGCACCAGAGGCCCGTAATCTATGAGTACCTGGCACTGGTAGATTAGGGTCGATATAGATAGACGCGATACATCGGACCCAGCTCAAAGCCACCCCTGAGATACAGCCTTGAAGTCGACACCACCCCACGCACAGCGAGTCCGCGGACAATACAATAGTAGCATTGACCTAGCAAATCTACAGAGGCCCCCTCGCCCACTTGTTTCACCGGGAATGCATTCCGAATTGCGCTATGTCATATACCAGTCAGACTGAGCCATAAGAACAAGGAGAGGACGTACCTTCTTTGCCGTCACCGTGGCCTCCATTCAAGGACATGCTAGTCATCAACCTCAATGCGAGGACGGGGTTGGGTTGGGTATGATTTTGGGTCGGGGACTGCAAGGCAACGGTGTTAAACATGACCGAGATACGTTCCAAGGAAGGGGATACAGTTGCTGGTGGATGGACGAAATGTGGGACCAGGAGGCGATAATGAAGCAGAGCCCTGGAGATGATAGCGGATGCCAAGGACAGATGAGAACAAGTGACTCATAGGACTGCCAAGTGGCGGGAATTGGTATGCGACGTACAAGCTCGAGGAAGTATAGCATAGAGAAAACAATGCCTGGGGATCAAATATGCACAGCGAAAACGAGAGGACGAGATCACAAGTGAGTATAGCAGCGGGCCCTAGGTCCTGACAGATAACATGACTTCTGGAGCAACCACTCTGGAAGTGCGCCTGTTGCGGAGCAGCACTAGTGATTTGGACGGGCGCAGGGGTTCCGGCAGGACCAGCGAGCCTTCCATGCATAGCTTTGAAGTTAAAGAGGTGTCTCGTGTTCAAGCGATAGGTCGGCGCTGCTCAGCGCGGTGTATGCTCCAACCTCGGGAGGATTTGGAGTCGCTGTATGCCTTCATTATTTCAGCTTCGGGGCCCCCGGGCGACCTCCAAGTCACTCCGAGAGTGACTGAAAAAGGACGGACGAGGTTTCGATGTTCGACAAACTGAATATGTTGTCCTCTTCAATTCTGAAAAGCACTCCTTGCAGAGGGCCAAGCGACGAGTAGGAGGAGAGGGAGCAGGCGACCTTTTGACGACTGGTTGAGCAACCGCACAGACCCAATGTTGCATGGGAAACTTACCTCTGAACTCATAGCTGGAAGATGTGTTTGAATATCATTTCAGGTAGGCCCGGCCGGAGTGACGACGTTCTCTGCTGGTTGTGACTGCAGCCGAGGGACAGCCAGAGGTCGTTCACCAGGCGTATGGTGTCGGAATAGAAGACAAAGAGGTAGCGACGCGCCCGGATTGGGCGAAGGATGATGGGAATTCAGGAGACTGTAGATAGGTTGCATTGACGGAAAGTTATGAGGAAGTGGAAGACGCCTGCGACTTGACTCCAGACGATGGTCGAGCGGATCAATTTGACGGAGGTCTGAATCATCTTGTCCGGCTGCTCCGTCCTCCAGTGCGGCAGGCGATGACGCCGAAGTTGGAGGACCGACAAGGCCGTAGTGCGCTTCGGGCATGGGCCATAAAGGGCTGTGGCATGGTCAGAAATAGTAAGCAGCGACGGGAGGATGCTGGTTCCGAGGCTCGGCGGGTATGTAGTAGCAAGTACCACAAGCCGACGCAGGGGGAGGCATGTCTTCGGCGTCGCCTTCGCCTTTGTCAAGTGCGTAAAGTCACTGGCATTGGATTCCTTCCTCTTGGGACAGAAGCGGTAGTCGGGATAGAACTTGCTGCTTGAGAGATTCATCCGTTGTTCCCGCGGAGCAGCCTGAACTGATGGAACAATACAAGATCCACATGTCCAGTGGACGTGGCGGTTGGACCTTATAGTCGGGCTGGAGGCGATTTTTGCCAGCGATGTTGTAGAAGGACGACCAGTGGAGTGCTGGGTGACGGGGGAGATGAAACTCGCCAAGTCACTTGGTCGGATGCACCACTGCATTACATAATCAAGCTGATCTTGCCAGAACATGTCGCACAATCAAAGAACTGGCGCTGGACGTACTCTGGGAAGAGTTGGAAGGACTAACGCCTCTCATGCAGTGCATTCCGGATTCCAGAAACATCTCAGCGGAACTCTGCGACCCAGGTGAGATGCTAGCGTTCATCACGAAAGCGTCCAATTCTTCCCATGCTGCAGTATTCGTTTCACAGGTCACCCACGTGGACCGAGTGGGATGTCCTTCGAAGATACGCCCGTCGCATTCGATCCATATACCCGCCATAAACTCGACGAGAAATCCCTGACTATTTTCTCGAATCCTACCACCGAACCACTCTTTCCCACCCTTCGTTCGCTGGTCTGCGATTGTGATGTCGCCGGGTTTCTGTTACATCTTCCCCTCCCGTCCCTGTTTCGCGTCTCTTTTTATGCAAGCAAGATGCGTCCAAATACATCTAGCTCGATTGATTCCCTCGAGGCATTCCCACAGCTTTGCCCAAACATCAGACGGGCATGCTTCCTGTCTTTCGAACGCTCTTCTGAAAATTTTGTTTCTCAGTGTATCCGCGGATGGCAGAGACTTGAGGATGTGTCATGTACCCAAGTACCGTTCGATGCCGCAGTGATCGCGCATCTGTCAAGCACAGCTTGCCTAACTAGGTTCTCCTTCGCACCCGACCGGCTCTCTTCCTTTTTTACTAGCGTCCAAATATCCGGCGCTAGTATCATCCGCGATCTCCAAGTGTATCATAGATCGAGTCCTGACGTACATTCTCCGCTACTTCTCGGCTTCGACGACTTGTGGCCATGTATGGCGTTCAGCAATATTCGTAGACTTGTCATCGACATCCAGTGGAACACGGGTCTGACAGACACCGACTTACTCACGTTGATGTCGGCAGGCCACGCCTGGAACTTCTCTGATAGCTTGGGCTGGAACACGACGGGTGGAATCACCCCCAACGGGCTGCTACGGCTTTTGCAGCCGTGTCCGTTTCTCAATGACACAGCTCTCGCTTTAGACACGCGAGCTTATGGAGTCGGATGTGCTCCGTCGCACGAGATACTCAGACCGACGCTTCCCCGTGCAGCTAGACTGACCGAATTCGGTACTTGGCAGCCGTCGGATAAACGACTCGAGAGGCCAGCTGCCTGCGACCGGGTATCATACAGCTCGTACTTATACACTGTGGCACTAAATAGATCAAACCTCAGTGGATATGTCGATAGCTTTCGTCGGGTATACAGCACTCGTACAAGTACATGCAGCGACTGACCCGTTGGCTCGGGCTCTGTTGCTTCTGCGCGCAAGGATCCTGGTGAACGTGGGAGCTGGTCGATCGTCACAACACATCCTAGCTGGAAAACTCACTAGGCTCCAATGTGGACAGAGAATGCGCTGATCGAGTGGGACATCGATCGACCCCATCGTCTTGTTCAACGCGTGCGCTGCACGCGTATGGTCCAGTCGACCAGACTCGTCCTTCATGAATGAATAGAATGTCGACGCTATCTTGTTCGTCTCGCCGTCGTCGACCTCCCACATCGTCCCGATCACCGAACGAAAACCGATGAACTGTATCGCTGACGCGAGATGAATCGTCTCGTCTGGACTCTCCTTGTCTCCGACAGTCGCGTGGCACGCCGAAAGGTACGCAAACTCGGGGTCTTCCAAGTTGCACCGCATCATACGCTCGATCGTCAAGTCGCCGTCGCTCAGTGCGAACCCAGATCGAGAGGGTTGCTTGGTGTTCGCGAGACCGTGACATGCGAAATGCACCCATTCGCCTTTCGCAAGTTCGTCGGCGACACGCGACACGCAGGATTCTTTGCCCTCGATTTGCGCGAACGTGGCGACATCATGCACGTGCTGCCCGATGTTGGCCAATTCTGAGCTGACAGAGACAAGCTCGCTCTGCCCGCCAGCATTCGCCTGGGTGACTCCAACGAAATACTTCGTATTTTTCGTAGGCGTCGGCGAACAAGGGCGCCTGGCGTGGATCAGAGCGCTCAACGTCGGTGTGTAAGAGGAGACGTAAAGAGCGGCGAGGTTCTGTTGACCCTTTCTATATGGGCCAGCAGCGTGCAAGGGTAGAGTAGAAAAGTCGGCGGTTGGACACCACCATATGCGGGATTGCAACGGAAGTTTCGTCTGGAGAACGCGGACGATGGGAAAGACGACATTGTCCCAGAGTTCCCGTAAAAAATAGCCAAGCGTTTTTGTCACATCCATGGTCGTTGCACGTGCGGCAATACCACGGAGCGTTGAAGATAGATGTTGAACATATCGCTTCGTCATCAATAGTGGAATATGAACAGGATAATGATCTTCGAAGATGATGAGGGCATCGCAGCCATACTGGCTTGCATTCACAATGATAATAGGTCCTCCACTGGCGGCACATTGAAGATCTGAGAACAATGGTGGCAAAAGGAAGCGAGAACAGTCAGGCAAGCAACGGATAGCAGTCATGACACCCTTTATTTCGAGGTTATGGAGATATAATTGGTCCTGCCGATCCGGAGAATTGAGGGCTTTACGAATGAGCGAGGATAAACGAGTAAAGTTGCCCGCCAAGGTCTCTCCAGCAGGACCAGATGCTACAACGTCGTTGAGTGGGGAACGGAGGTAAGAGAGCTGATTCCAAAATACACCCAGACCTTGCTCTAGGAGTTCAACTGCACGATGCGGCACACCGTTGCGAAGGCAGGCTGAGAACGCATCTACTGCAAGCGATGACGACTGCTTCTGGAGGATGTCGAGATCTTGGGGTAGAATGGGAAGAAGAGAAAGATATTCGACGAGAAATCGAAGTGATGTTTCGTATGCGAGAGGCATCGAGGAATGCTTCATGCTTTCAACCGCGCAGATCCACGCTCGACAAGCATCAAAGTCATGCATAGACACCACACCGGAAATACCTGCCAGCTGTGCATACAGGACGAATATCTCCTGGAGGTTGCACTGTCATCATCACCATAAGAACTGAATCCAGCAGAGAGGTATTATAAGATGACACACTGTTGCTGGTGGATCACGGCGACTTTGCGTGCACACAAGGTGACGGTAGCGAGCGAAAAGATGAGCCACAAGGTTCTTCAGTGACACGGAATGATCTGGGTGTCCTTTCGGGTGAAGCGAGAGCCCTTCTCGGTCAAGGACAATAGCCTCCTCAAGATCACGCAATGCTCCGAGCCTGTTGTAGCGAGCAAAGGTGCTACTTGCAAGGTTGTTCAAACATGTGGAGCGACGAGGGTGATCTTTCGGACAAAGCGAGAATACTTCTCGGTTGAGAACAATGGCCTCTTCGAGATCCCACAACCCTCCGAGCCGGTTGCAACGAGTGAGGAGACGACTTGCAAGGCTGTTCAAAGACGTGAGACGTTCTGGGTGGCCCTTGGGGCGAAGTAAGAGTGCTTCTCTGCCGAGAACAATGGCTTCCTGAAGATCCTGCAACATCCCGAGCTTGTTGTAACGAGTGGAGAGACAAATTGAAAGGTTGTTTAAAGACAAGGAACGCTGAGAGTGCCCCAGCGGGCGAAGGGAGAGTGCTTCTCGGTAGAGGACGATGGCCTCCTCGACATCCTGCAACGTCCCCAGCTGGCCGTAGCGAGTGGAGAGTCGAACTGCAAGGTTGTTCAAAGAGATGGAACGATGTTGATGCCCTTGCGGGCGAAGGGAGAGTGCTTCTCGGTGGAAGACAATCGCCTCCTCGAGATCCCGCAATAATCCAAGCTTGCTGTAGCGGGCAGAGAGATAATTTGCAAGGTTGTTCAAAGTCAAGGAACGACGAGGGTGTCCTGTCGGGCAAAGCAAGAGTGCTTCTCGGTAGAGGCCAACAGCCTCCTCGAGATCCCACAATGCTCCGAGCTTGGTGTAGCGAGTGTAGAGATGATTTGCAAGGCTGCCCAAAGACGAGGAGCGAACTGGGTGTCCATGCGGACGAAGTGAAAGTGCTTCTCTGTCGAGGACAATGGCCTCCTCGAGATCCTGCAACACTCCGAGCCGGCTGTAGCGAGCAGAGAGACGACTTGCAAGGTTGTTCAAAGACGCGGAACGATGATGGTGTCCTTGCAGACAAAGCGAGAGTGCTTCACGGGAGAGGACAATAGCTTCCTCAAGATCCTGCAGAGCCTCTAGATGCTCATAACGAGTAAAGAGACGACTTGCAAGGTTGTTCAAAGACGTAGAACGATGCTGGTGTCCTTGAGGGCAAAGAGTGTGTGCTTCATGCGTGAGGACAGTGGCCTCCTCGAGATCCTGCAGTGCTCCGAGATGGTCATGGCGAGTAGAGAGATAGCCTGCAAGGTTGTTCAAAGACGCGGGACGATCTGGGTGTCCTCGCGGACGAAGCGAGAGTGACTCTCGGTCGAGGACAATAGCATCCTGGAGATCCTGCAACGCCCCGAGCTGGTCAAAGCGAGCGCAGAGATTAATTGCGAGGTTGCTCAAGGACACCGCACGATCAGCGTGTCCTTGGGGGCGGAGTGAGAGTGCCTCTCGGTCAAGGACGATGGCCTCCTCGAGGTCTCGTATGGTGCCGAACTGGTTGTAGCGGATGGAGAGGTGAATCGCAAGCCGTGTCAAAGACGCAGATCGCATATGGTGGCCATGTCTGCAAAGTTGCAGTGCTCTGCGATCAACCACGATGGCGCCATCGATGTACTTCTGCATGGCCCTGTTCCCTTGATCGAACATAGCAGCCAGAGATTGTGCCTGTGCATGCAGCTGTTTAACTGAGGGCAGGTCAACTCTTTCGTCCCTAACGGAATCTGAAAGCGGCACGTACTTTGCGAATCCATGCCAGTTAGCCCAACTATTTGAGCCATGCTGAAGAGCTTCCTGAATGTCGCTGTGAACTTTCAAGCGAGATCATCAAATATGGCGTATGAGTCGAAAGAATGACATACTTTGGATTCTGTACTGGGCCTGTGGTGGTCGAGGGAGGAGCGATACACGCGTCTGCCGCGCTCGGACGTTGTGTGGTGTTTGGACGCATGGAACTTGATGTGATTGCAGCTCGACTGGTCGGGCGATCGTGACACGCACGTGACGGGAGGACTGGTTCCGGAACTACCCCAACATCTCGTGGCGCGGACTAGCTGGTTCGGACTGCCCAGTATGTAGAGGTGAGCTGCCTGCGATGCTTCTCTGCACCTCCAAGGTCGCATACCTCACAGCTCTCTGACGTGTGATCGCATTCCAGGGCCTGTCCGAAGACCAACATGGCCACATAGGGATTCAAGACCAAACTATCGGTCCGTCTTTCGTGCTCTTTTGCCGCGAGTTAACCCCTTTTCTTCTGAAATATAGATCCGTGCCTCTAGCCCGAACGCCGTCCCCCCAACACATCGTGTCACACATCTGCCACAAGACGGGACTGTCATGCGTCAAGCAGTGCGATACCCAGTCAGAGCTGAGCCTCAGGAAGGACATCGGCATGGGCTTCATTGGGGAGAGAGTCGAGGAGGAAGCCACATGATTGTCCTGTGCGTTCTGAGCAGCCCCTGTGGCATCCAGCTTGTCTCATGCACCCTTGTAGTCGACCGAGAAGACCAACGTTACATTGACCTCATTCACCGAAGTGAATCCTCGGTTGTGGATTATAGGATAGGTATTCCATGGTGTCAGACGACGGCGCCTGCGCGCTCGTCAGTCTCCCCTTTTAATTTCTATTTCGTGCATAGTCAAAGAGCCATCGACATGACATCGATATGATCGACACGCTTGCCGCCTAGTCAATGACCACCGTTTTATTCAATCCAACGATCACTTCTGCTGGCTTCAACATCCACTCGATCCCCAAGTTGTTCGCAGAGTGAAAACAAGTAGTCGAAATCTTATATGGTCTACGCGAGTCACCGACCTGTTTGCTCACCAAGGGGATCTCAGTCGCAACTCTGGATCACCATTGTTTGCACGGCCCTCGACATGTGGATGTTCGTATTTGTTCACTGAGCTATGCGTGATCCAAGACAGATCAGCCCCGGGCCCCCGAACGCTGTAGACGCAACCGACGTACGTATTGCTCGAACACGGCCACTGGGTCATTTGTCGTCCACCTACTGATTCCAAGCTTGACACGGTGCTCGCTTTGAGGAACGTCTGATACGTACTCCATTATGCTAGTTTTGCCCGCGCTCGAGTGGACTGTGACTGTGTCCTTTGGCGTTGTACTTGTCGCTGGTCTCACGACTGAGTACCGAGCGCCGAGCTCTTATCGCCCAAACATCAGTGCGCCTGTCGCGTAAATAAGGAACGTTACAGATAGAACGGGATCGCGCCTTCATGGTCTCCGCAACAAACTCTCCGTGTTCGGAACCTTTGCAAGACCATCTTGCCGTGTAGATTCGTGCCGTCCCAGAATCTGCAATGATCTCGTCGAAACGAGCGCATTACCTTTGAACCGCTGGTCAGCGGACCCCCAGGACCCTCGTCGACCAACCGCTCACCTTGCCATTACATTCCGCGAGACATAGGATGCTCTTCATCGCCGAATCCGTCTTCCTGGTGGTGGCAGAGAAGTTCCAGACGACAAGCATCCGGTGTCCGTCGGCAACGTGAAACCGTAGCCTCGGTGATGATGCAATGGTTTACCGCTGCAGTCCCCAAGTTGTCGTCAAAGTTGAAAGGAACAAATAGCTACTAGTAAGTTCGCACACGCGTCACATTTATCCCCGACTTTATGTATGATAAACAATAACGATACTACGAGTTCTGAACGCAAGACACCCGCAATCGAGCGAAATCAGCGCTACAGTCACGAGGCCCCGGGTGCACAACGCGTAATCTCACCCTTGTTCCCAACACATTCTCCTTCGGCGCTTGGGATTTCCAAGCAAGAGCTTCAGTGCAATACACCGTTTCCACAGGTTCCCAGATCCGCCCACCAGCCAACGACATATGTTCTACTTCAAGTTGTTGTAGATTGTCGAGCTCATTTCCTAGGTGACGTCTGTTGAGCGGTGGGCGCTGTTACACTCATAATGTCAAGACTCACGGCCATACGATGGTGATTCCACTTGAGCCCTTCGAATTCCTCAGGTAACCTTGTATCAAACTCGAGGAGAAGATGTCTGGCGACTCCCACTGCGACAAGTTGGTCGCATGCTCCAGCTATCAAAGACCGTTGAACGATTTTCAAACCAACGCGCGTGGAGAAACCGACCTGCATATCTCTCCATGAGCTCTGTGGTCCAGCATACATGAACTAGCGATGATCAGCAATTTCGAAAATGATGCGCATGTACGACTGGACCGCTTCGATTTCGGTTTCAGTTCCGTGCGAAGTTTCGTTTGGGGTTTAACTTCGTTATGGTAAGCGCAGTGATAGACCCGGAGCTGTGCAGAACGTCCTTTGGCAGTGTGCTACCGCTACCAGTGTTGCTGCTGGTGAACGGGTGAATCAAGCCCCATGTCAGTCATCGAGTTAGTCGACGTCGACAGAAATGTACGTCACCGTACGTTCGCGACAGAACAATTGGGCGGGCCTCCCGAGAGAGTTTGAGTGACAAAATGACGGTGATAGGTTGCTCTCGGTAGTGATAACGGCACTAGACGAAAGCCAACGACACGCATATGCATCATCTCCTGGAAGATCCACCGACTGCAGGGCAACGATAAACGTGAGTCGCTCGACAAGCTAGGAACAACGACAGCGGCGCACCAGACTGGAACTGGGAACAGTAGTCCTGACCGGTCGCTTGGTCTACTCAACGAGACCATGGACGTCAATGGTGTTCCAGGCGGCTTCGAAGTTGTCGCACGATACTAGACATTTCATCCAGTGAGCACCTTCGCCGTCAGACCATCGCAGGGTACTCGCTGTATGGTACTCCGATGAGCACGCAGAAGGCCACATCGCCCTCCATCATACGCGGCGCTGTGCCACAAGTGTAGCGGCGGACAAACTGAAGAGACGAAGGACGGCATGGTGAATGCTGAGATCAAGAATTATATTCGAGAGCGGGTTCTTCATCTGATGGACGTGCGAGGAAGAGCGGAGTTGGATGTCGAGCGAGTGCGCTCGAGGGGTATTTATACACTTTTCGACGCTGACGCTGAGCCGCTCGATCCTCGGAAACGAGCGGAGCCTGTCGGAATGAGGCGGTATACCGATTTACAAATTATAAGACGCCGTGTGTTGGTCCGGCATTGACAAATATTGACATCTCAGTGATGAGTTGAAAACGCCGTCTTGCGCCAATCGGCAGCGCTGGCAGAATGTGTGCAGATCGTCATGGGAACAAATATCGGTAGAGACAAGTTAGGTAAGTAACCGATCGATCCTTCCGTGACAAAGTTCGCGAGCACACACGCATAAGTATAGGTACAGAGCCAAAGAGTGGGTTCATGCGTCGGCAACTTCATGGGACCCTTTCCTGACCGCAACCCCCGCGAAGCCACCAAACGCCCTCCACTTTGGCATAGTGGCGATACACGCTGGCACCGAATGCGTTCAGCCGTAGACCATCCCAGCCAAGGCGACGACGGTGAGTGAGACGATGCAACCAGAGACGACACCCGTCGCGAGCACATCACCCAGTAAAGTTCAGTCCATGGCTCGATGGTCGACACCAGCCTCGCAACTGAACGGCCCAGAGAATGCCCATGTTGTTGGAAGCCTCGACCAGACAGAATCCATCAGACTCCTCGGACGCAGGAATCGAGATCATCGAGAGAGGCAACGCTGCGAATCTACGAAGAGGAGTCAGGGCGCTGACTATGGGCATAATTACTGGAGGCTCACAGTCGAGGGTGCCAGAGTGAGCCCCAGAGAGTCCAAATCGGTGCCATGGTTAAAAAGCAGCCTCTACGGGGTAACTGCTTATCAGTGGGGCGACAGCCGTGACAGTGAGGATACGAGAGTTCCGTAAACCCTTCGACTTCTCTGGGTCCGTGCGTAAACTAGGGTGTACAGGTAAGTAACACCAAAGCCTTCAAAGGCTTGGCTATGGGTATGCTGCGGCGAAGATTTCGTCGGTGAAAATAAGCAGAAGAAAATCATGAGACCCACATGACTCCAAAGAGACTGAGAGAGCCAACCTGCCAGAGCGATCTAAGCCTCCAAGACACGACGTACTGGTACCAGATGTGCAAGCAAGCATCGAGTGCGTACCAGACTCGGTAACGATGACGAAGTATTCTTGTTCGTCGGCGGACGAGGGGAAACCTTGTATGATTACCTATGTAGTAGGTTTACCTTCAGGCTTTCAGGCCTCCAGCGGGTCGTCTTCGTAGCCCGGGGAATGAGTAGAGGGTCAGACAGTTTGGCGACATCACGGAACCGGACAGATCCCTTCACGGCCTCCTGGAGCTTCGATACGGTCTTGGTCTTTGAGATCTCCACGGGTGGACGCCGGACCTGTAGACCCAACAATGCAGCGTGTTCGGTTCTATCGCTTCGTTTTCTAACCCCGGTCCAGCCTAGATAGGGCCTTGGACAAGGACTTTCAGGCACCTCTGTATAATTCCAATTCGATAATTCTTGTCATACACATTTGCGATCCCCTGCGAAGCTTCTCCTATGGACACGACACATCCAAGTGTATTCCCTGTGAAATGTATGCCGCCTCGTCGAGATTAATTGACGTCGCCCAATGACATCCTCTCAGCATACACCTTGAATTTTTCTTCGACCTCCCAGGCGCCGGACCAGTACTCGACAGTGCATCGGACGCGGGAGTCGGTTCCCTTGGCGCGTTC
>JBBPMC010001281.1:0-11902 GCA_038090115.1 Strobilomyces echinocephalus
TATCGTCCCATGTCGTGAACCCTCCCAATAATTATCATCGCTGCAGTATTGGACCCTCATCCAATAGATATGCCCTCACCTCGCGCACGATCCGTTGCGCCTCATCCCTCTCGGTCTCCACTCGCCGCAAGTGCAACCTTAGTCTGTCCTCCGTGTCCTCGTTCCCATCCTCTTTTCTATTGTTGACCCCACCCTTGCCGTCCGGAGACCGTATTATCGGACATCCTACCTGATCGTCCCCAGTGTGTTGCAGCTGCAACGCTCTCTCCAAGACCTCCACCCTCTTCGCTAACGACCTCGCTGCATCGGTCGCTTCCGCCGTATCCCGGAGGAGCGCGTGAACGTCCACGTCAGTGGATCTCGTGTCCTCTTCACATTGGTCGACACGGACATGCGCGTGTTGAAACCTCGAGACCCCCGCTTTGTCACCTCCTTTGTCTCTATCGACCGCGCTGCTCGATGGCGCCGTTAAAAGCGGAGCATTGGAAAGATTCTGCTGCGCTTTAGCGAATGCTTTGTGAGAGCGCATCAGCGAGCCGACGTGGAAAAAAGTACGTGAATGACCTTACCCATCGCAAATGGATCCGGCGAGGTCGGTACGTTCTTTTGCTCCGACAAATGCCCATGGCAATGATGACGCAACCCAGACCCGCGACGCCCATCGAGTCCATGACGTACTATGGTATACTCTTTGTAAACACCCGGAGCGAAGATTGAAAGACGGCTTACACTGTTTGCGTGTCGGCGGAGGACGAACAACCTGCATGTCGACACATGACCCTCTCACATCGAGTTCACGCCCCTTCCGCTGTCGACTACCTTCAGAACTCTCTCCCTCTTCCTCCTCGTTCGATGATGATTTTCGCAGTGACACGCCACGGTCTTCAGGCGACTCGGTCGCCGGTGACGGATGTGAAGAGGACGACGACATGCTATGGCGCAGTCCATGATCTGATCCACTCTCGCGTTTTCCGTAACCTTTCTCCGTCCGCTCGCTACCCTCAACCGCGGGGGCGGAGCCTTGAGCATGAGGGGGATCCACCTCTGCCGGTGTCATTCCACACATGTCCCCGAACAGCGTCTCCGAAACACGACGCCAGCGTGTCAACAGCCACAGCATCATCCGCTGCGACACAGCCTTGTTTGATGCTCCCAACAACCGGTGTCCAAATATGCGCGCCACGTCTTCGAGCTGCAGCCCGTTCTCCGGACAAAGCGGGAGCTGCGTGAAAAACCCGCAGAGGTACACGAGGAGGGAGAGGTTTGCTGACGGGAGGAACCGGAGAAGGATTTGGGCGACGGAGATTTGGTCGGCTTCGAGCGCGCTGTCTACTTCCTCGGTGTAGTTATCGGTGTGCACGGTCCACGAATTAGGCTGTGGTGATTCGCCTCTTGCCTGTCGTTCTTCTTCTTCCTCTTCCTGTTGGTCCTGACGCGCATCTTCGCGCTTCACACTGGGTTTGACGGACCAATGCCAAAGTGCCGAACAAGTCTGCGTGTCAAGTAGTGGGGCAGGGACGCTCGAAATAAAAGTTGACAGAAGCGCGCAAATATCAGGCATGACTTGGCCCCGCATGTTGAAATGGGCGCCAAAGTCAGCACTCTTATCGAATATATCGATGAGTTGCAGGTGGCGATCGCGGCTCGGAAGCGCACGAAATAGTCCGCTCTGATAGATACCTTCATATCGTATGAGAATAAATGAGAGACAATAATAAAAAAGGATCGCTCACCATTCTTGGTTAATTCTTCAATGCATGCGACGACGACGACAGGAATGTGGTGCTGATAATCGCCAATGACAATGACGGCTGAAGCGTACAGGAGCACATCCTCGAGTGGCGCGCCGATCGCATCTAAGGACGATGTCAGCGGCCAGGGCGACGGCTGCGGCATCAACGAATCTACCTACGAAAGCTCGGATCCTTTGCTTGTAACCGCTCGCCACGCTTCCGGCGCAGCTGCTCTCGCAGCTGATTGTCCCGCTTATGCATGATAGCCACGCCTTCGACGCTGAGATAATCCACGGCGCGACCACCAGAACGACGAGCGAGTGCGTCCAGACGTCGATACATGTCGCTGACCCTGACTTTGGGCAAGGGTGGATGGGACGGAGAGCTGTCGGCATGTCGCGCAGCGCCTGGCTTACTGGGACGAGAGGGCGGCGCATGGACGGAAATACCCTGGGAACCCCGGTCGTCGTGTTGATAGATACCAGCAGGGGCGGGTTGTCCACACGCTCTAGCCAGTCTGTCCTGGTCGAGGTCAGGGGGCGGGGCGTGGGCGATGCGGACTTCGGATGCCGAGCGCCCCCGAACCCCAGGCACGAAGTGCGGGCCTAAACGGGCAGCAAACCCACTCTGTCTTTGTATACCATCAGCCTGATCAGCACGAGGACGCTGTACGATGTGGGAGAAAGTATGAGAAGAACTAAGTGCATTCCCGGTCTGTGACAGACCAGAAGGTTGCTGTGGACCTGGCCGGACACGAGGCGCCCATGCATTGTCCACACGTGGGCGCAGTTCGGGTGAAGAGGACGTATGCTGATGATGATACGGCGACCTACTGCGAAGGATAGGAGGCTGGGGACCAGGGATTTGTGGATTCGGTGGTAGATGGTGTGGTGAGAGCACTTGCGGAGGCGTAGGTGTAGGACGGAGAATACCTCGCGGTAAACGTTGTGTGTCGTTCGACAAGAGTTGTGGACGAACAGGCGTATTTGGATGATCTCTGAGGTGCCCGCGGGCGCTGCCATACGGGTTGTCCTGACTCGGGCGAGCAAGGAAAGAAGGCGATGGCATCATAGTGCGAAACGAAACGAATCCCAACCTGGAGGATGCGACGACTGACTGGAAGGGAAAGCGATGATGGTGCTGCGTGAGAACGCCTTCCGCTCTAGTTTGGAGAGAATCCGGAGTCCAATGGATTCAGACCGGTCGAGGCTGGTTTGTGCAGTGCGTGAGTGGGCAGCGCGACGGGAAGACACGGCTCTCATCACATTTGAATTCAAACTGGTGAGAGGGACAACTGATCGAGAGAGAACGTGGCGAATATGGGAGAAGGCAAGAAGAACCAACCTGAAAGGAGAATAATTAGATAGCCTGGACCTACTGATGGGGTCGAAATTGCGACCGTTCGCTGGTAAGTACATGCTGGCAATACACGCGCTCGACACGAGTGAAGATATGTCATTATGAGAGAAAAAACTTGACTCGTCGGGCCTGGCAAGCAGGACGCCCAGCCGCGGTATGCTTGTGAACCCAACGTCGACGTCTGGGTTTGGAATCACCGTTTATCCTCCTAAAAGTGAAAGTGCACGTGGTGCACGCACTCGTTCATCATGGCCCATATGGCGTACTCGCGATCTCAAACAAAGAACGGGATAGATGCAAGGATGGGCTGGGCCCGTTGCTCCACCTGACTGAAAAACGGGGCTACTTACTGTTACGCGCGCCGATGAATATTGGTTGGTGCCGAGAAGAGAAGGTGAGCACAATCGATGTGATTAGGACAGTGGTCTGGAGAATTGAGGCGGGGGTTCCTCGTGAACTCAGCTTCGAGCATATGCAATGGAAACGAATCGGGGGCACGGGGACAAGGGTAGATGTGTCGTACGCCTGGCCGAAGACCAATGTTGCCATCTGGCACAGCCGAGTCGCGCGAGCCTTGTTTGGCCTTATTGGACCTTGCCCTTTTTGCTGACAAAACTTTCGTTGACGTTCGTAGTCTTTGCTTGTGACGGTGAATGGTTCTCACTTGTAGCAAAAATCGGTATCCGGCTTTCCGAAACTGAGCAAAATCAAGAGATAGACGGTCGGCCCGCGAGGAAAGGGTGAATACAGGTATGTACGTTGAATTCAGTCTTGTTCCGACACGACAACATCATTCACATCTACCAGGCAACGACGACAGTGCACCCCCAGAAATCATTACCGAACTCAGCGGCGAACTCGCTAATGCTCAGCCTACGGCAGACGAGCAAATCAGGTTGCTACGTATGTGCTTTCTGCATCGGCTTGTGCTCCATTAACGATTCTGTCCGTTAGATGACGAGATCGTGCGACTTAAATGAGCCAATGACGAGCTCCGGAATGACTTGGTCGTTTCATCCTCTCACATATCAGAGAACAAAGAAAGTCAGAGAACGAATGTGAGTCGCTACGTACGTTCCTTGCTGTGGTTCACCACGCCATCCGTTAGGTGACGAAAACATGTCACTGACATGCTGTGCCCTACTGGTCCCTGTGGTGCGGGTGATTTGCTGATGAGCTGTCAGCTGTCCGGGTACGTCGCGTCTCAGGCTGAAACGCTGACGGTTGACTGACATTGGTTATAAGGACGGATATTATAGCGACCGCGGACAGTATATAACACTGCCGCCTGCTCACCTTCCAGCCCCCGCAACGTCGTCTCGAGCGCGGCCACTCGTCTCCCGGCCCAACTGCATCATTTTCGAGCCCGAGTGAGTCGCTATTACACTGCTGCCGCCACCTCTTGCTGAGCCCAACCCCTTGTTAGAGGCCCCCATCGTGTTCCCGCAAGCTCGTTCACCCCCGACCAGTTTGGCATGACGGTGGATCTTGAGGAGGCCATTGTCCTCGGCCGAGAAGCACTCTTACTTCACCCACCAGGTCACCCAGATCGCTCCACGTCTTTGAATACCCTTGCAGTACATCTTTCCACTCGCTACAGCCAGCTGGGGGTGTTAAAGGATCTGGAGGAGGCTATTGTCCTTGGCCGAGAAGCACTCTCACTTCGTCCGCCAGAACACCCGGATCGCTCCATATCTTTGCAAAACCTTGCTGTAGGTCTCTGCACCCGCTACAACCAGCTGGGGGCGTTACAGGATCTCGAGGAAGCCATTGTCCTCGACCGAGAAGCACTCTTGCTTCGCCCGCCAGGACACCCGGACCGCTCCGCGTCTTTGGATAACCTTGCAATGCATCTCTCCACTCGCTATGACCAGCTGGAGGTGTTACAGGATCTGGAGGAGGCTATTGTCCTCGGCCGAGAAGCACTCTCGCTTCTCCAGCCAGGACACCCGCACCACTCCAGGTCTTTGAGGGGCCTTGCACACTATCTCTGGACTCGCTACAACAAACTCTGGATGTTACAGGATTTGGAGGAGGCAATTGTCCTCCACCGGGAGGCTCTCTCTCTTTGCCCGCCAGGACACCCGGATCGCTCGAATTCTTTGCAAGACCTTGCTGCAGGTCTCTCCACTCGCTACAAGCAGCTGAAGGTGGTGCAGGATCCGAGTCTCGAGGAGGCCATTGTCCTTGACCGAGAAGCACTCTTGCTTCGCCCGCCAGGACACCCAGTTCGCACCGCGTCTTTGAATAACCTTGCAGTAGATCTCGCCACTCGCTACAGCCAGCTTGAGGTACTTCAGGATCTTGAGGAGGCCATTGTCCTCCACCGGGAGGCACTCTCGCTTCGTCCGCCAAAACACCCGGATCGCTCCGAGTCTTTGAATAACCTTGCAGTAGATCTCTTCACTCGCCACAACCAGCTCGGGGTGTTACAGGATCTCGAGGAGGTCATTGCCCTTGACCGAGAAGCCCTTTCGCTTCGTCCGCCAGGACACCCGGATCGCTCCACATCTTTGCATAACCTTTCATTCTATCTCTTCACTCGCTACAACCAGCTGGGGGCGTTACAGGATCTCAAGGAGGCCATTGTCCTTGTCCGAGAAGCACTCTCGCTTCGCCCGCCAGGGCACCCGGAGCGCTCCACATCTTCGGGAAACCTTGCACGCTATCTCTTCACTCGCCACAGCCTGCTCAGGGAGTTGCGGGATCTGGAGGAGGCCTGTGTCCTCGACCGAGAAGCACTCTCACTTCACCCGCCACCCGCATCACTTCACGTTTCCGAATAATCCATATCTCTAATTACTACGGGGAATCTCGGCAGGTCGCATGATTCATGCGTGATTCTGGACGTTATACTGGCAGCTCTGTCTCACAACTTTGAACAAGTCGTTAGAAATTTCTGCCTGCATAGCTTGTGATAGATGAGAGATTGTGCGTCGTATCGATACCGTATTCATACCTATCTCTTTGACGATGGTCGTGATCCCCAAAGTTAGTTCTTCGTGCTGAGTGGGCCGTGGTTACAACGGCAATCCCGTAAAAAATATCAGACCAAGGAGTCACCTTTCTTGCAGAATGCCAGAAGAGACCGGGTTTACCCTGAATGTACTCAGGGCTCAGATTGGACGAGTGTGCATTCGAGAACCAGATCACTTGAGAAGGAAACTGTCCAGGGGGACGAGACAAGGATGCATTCGTGTACAACACTCTCCAAATCATCACATCGTAGTACAGGAGATCATAAAATACATGGAAACTGGCAAGTCATTCAAATGTCCGCACGGTCGCGAGTAATTTGGACACGCAAGGACGCCCCGGGATTTCAAAGGGTTCGCGATGTCCCCTCGAGCGCCTTCCCCGATGAGCTTGCTTCAACTCTCTAAGCGACCCTACTAGACGAGGACGCGGTCGACGTCATGTCGATTCTCGACCCGTCCTCCCCCAAACTGGCGATCGCCCGAGTAGCGAGAGACGATATTTTACCGCCTTGCGGTCTTCGCTCGAACACGGCAAAACGGTTTCGATTTCGCGCGTCTTGTTCATCGACTGAATGGGACAAAATTGTCGGGTGCCTCGCCAAACAGGTCCCTCGACACGCGTGCTAAACCGCCGGGTATAAGCAGCGACGAGCTGATGACGGCGTCAGTTGGACGCGACAAGAGACGGCTCTGCTTACGAATCTGTGTCGAGTAATCGTTCGTTTCTGAGGTCGTGGTCGGGCAGCGGTCTCCGAAGCGGGTCCCAGTTCATGCGAGAAAGAGTTGTCGATGGAGAGAGAGGACGCGCGCCCCCGGAGCCTCTTTTGAGTCACGAAGCTGGATGCAGAAAGGAGGGTTGCGTCAGTTCGTTGGAACACGATAAGAGACGGACCAAGAACTTGATTAGGAATAGTGGAGGGACATGATCTTCCGCCACGACGTTGACGTTTTCGGAGGTCGAATCCGCGCACGATCGACGACACGACCCAGCGACTGCACGTCCGAGCTTTGAAAGAGGCGCCATATCTCCGGAGCGAAGCACTCACCTTTTGGGCGTTTCGTCACGGGTCTGGAGCTCCGGTTGGCGGTCCCAACGATCAAGTGTGTTGTTCCCTCGAGGGCGGGGTCGTCTCGTCTTTCGTCGGACACACCTCGCGAGTTCGCACGCTATCACATCGCTCGAACTACGACAAAGTCAAATTTGGTGCATGACCCGCGCCGTTTCAGAGGAGTAGAGCACGGTCACGTCGCACGGTAGAGTGTAATCTTTGCTTCGGGTCGTCGAACACGAAACCTCGAGGTCAACAGGTAGAGGCTGGTGTGTCTGCAGTATTGCTCGGATCATCCCACTGGATGCCACAAGACGTCGATCCTGGGTATCGCGGCCTTGAGTCGCCTGAGATGGTCAAAAAAACCGAGTCATCAGTTCGTAAACAACAAACGGGGTGAACGGGTGGTTTCGCCGAACACGTAGGAACAGCCTCAGAAAAAAAGAGCAAGGAAAAAAGAGGACCCGGTGTGCATCATCGTGCCATCCTCAAACGGTACTACGTGTAGGGAATCGATGCTTGCACAAGAGTGAAAAGAACAGCGACAAGTGAAAAAGAGCATTAGGGATATCATCGCAGACACGGCACCTCGACCAGATATCCATTTCGCTCACCCCCTCCCTCCTTCCCCGAAAACAGATATCGGCCTCGTGTCCCACTATCCGTAGGACCGTAAAACGACGCCTTGCATCGTCCTTCCCCTTACGCCCAGCCGAGCATCGAACCACGCCGGTATTGATCGTGCGCGCGTCACGACGCACGCCGGATGATCGCATCATTGACCCGTCTGCGAACCTCGTTCCAGCGGGATGTGCTCGCCTCCTGTCCCGTGTGTTTCCCACCAGACAAGCGAAACCCGGGAAGAGAGACGAAAGCGAAGAAGGCGGCGACGGGAGAGACCGCGTCATCGTCGATGATCGAGTCGAGGACATCCAGGGAAAACGAGCGGGGGAGTGTCGGTCCGAGGCACTCTGGCGATCGAGTGAATTCAATATGACCTTGGGTGTTCATGACGAGAGCCATTTGGTGGAGGGATGGACACGTCTGTAAAAGCTGTAGCAGGCCATTGGGAGTGATCCCACCCGTCGTGTTCCAGCCCTCGCTTTGACAGATGAAGAGAACTTCTAGGCGTGGCCATGCCGACGTCAATGTGAGCAAGTCGTTGTCTATCAGACCTACATTCCACTGGATGTCGAAGTTAACGGAATGAAGATTGCTGAACGCCATGCATGGGCGCAAGTCGTCCAATCCGAGAAGTGGCAGGGAATGTACGCGGGAACTTAGTTCGCCATAGACATGTAACTCGTGGATGGTACTATTAGCGGCGCACATCTGGATGCTCGCAAAAAGGGAAGAGAGTTCCAGCTGGGAAGGAAGCTCGGAAACGATGACCGAGAGTTGTGCAATGGTGGGTAGTCGGACACGAGAGAAGAATCGGGAAATGGAGCTCCATGATTCAGACTCCAAGAGCACATCGCGCAAGCTGGGAAAGACGAGAGGTGGATCAGAATGCAGCAGCGGTGCATCAGGTGTGAGGGAGAGCCTAGTTAATCCATCCATGCGTGACAGATGGACGATCGCAGCGGCATCCAGCGGTACACGTAAACACCTCACGTCCTCGAGACTCTGCAACCCGCGGATACAGTCAGAAATAGCATCTTCGCGACGGATAGTACAGTCATTCTCTTGAGGACGATCGAGGTCATTGAAGTGTGCCCGTCTGATGTTTGGACAAAACTGGGGAAACGCCAGGAGAAAACCATACAGTCTAGAGGTCTCTATACGACGGTAGGTATACTCCCAGGCCACAATGAAATCGACGGAGAGCAGGGACGGGTGGGGATGACGTAACAGATGCAAAGCGACGACATACGTGCAGTCCAACGAACGCAGGCTGGGAAAGAGTGGCTCAGTGGTAGGCTGATTTGAGAGGATGTCGAGCGATTTCCGGTCAAGTTCGCCGCCGGACCACTTTATGAATCGGATGCGACGGGTATATCCTCGAAGGACATCCCACTCGGTCTGAGTGAGTGGTCTGCGGAACGAGTACTGCGCCGTGAGGAGAGGTGAGCGCTGTTCATGATGAACGCTCGTGACGTCTCACCACCAGAGAGGACTGGTCAGATGCTGCTTCCGGGACGCATCGCACGAGAGGTGTTATGTCTGTCAACGTCGCCCAGAGCGCATCCAATGCCGGTTCCTTGAACATGCGACCTGTTCTCGCCAAAGATGAAAGATCGCATTTCTCGCAGTGACTGAAAACGTCGACGAGGATCTCTTGTATTTCGAGTGCATGGTGCATTTCGAGGTTCAGACGGGCACTGCCGCGTCCTGTTTCATCGCACTGTGCGCTTGCCCTAAAGTCGGTAATGGTTAGACCGCCTCCGGTCATTTGACCACCAGCCCTTCTCCTCCTCCTCTTCGTCCCCCCTCCTGAAGCATTAGTTTGCTTCTCTCCCGTGCCCGTTCTCGTCCTCATGGCGTCCCAGTTCTCCCAGCAATACGCGTGTAGGCCCACAGCGCACTAGACCGGCCGCCCATCTAATCTTTTCTTCTCCAGTCCGCGCTCAAAAGCGTCTCGGTCTCGTCGGTGGCACGCCAGACTATGTCCCTCTGTCTGGCTTCGCCACTCCCGACGTTCCTGCTCGCACCTACCACTACAGCAACGACGGAAGGCTGTTTGCCTATGCTCTTCCACACGTGTGCGTATCGCCGCGTGTCGTCTCGTCCGACTCACTTCACACCCGTCGTCCAGCGTTCGCATCTTTCAGGCCGAAGGTGCAAAGCCATTGCAAGAACTGAGCATCCCAAACATCGTCGAGCTCCAGTTCTCTCCTCGCGGAACATACATCTCCACCTGGGAACGTCCTGGTACGTATGAAACACCATGCGTCTGCCTCGTGTTCCATGATCGATTTCCCACCCCTCAGTCAAGCTCGAGGACGGCGCGCAGCACAAGAACCTTCGCATCTTCTCCGTCTCGACAGGCGAGGAACTCATTGCCTTCAGTCAAAAGTCTCAGGAAGGCTGGGATCTTCAGTACACCACCTCAGAGTCGCATGCGGTTCGCCTCGTCTCAAGTGAGGTCCAGATCTTTCGTCCTGCCGAGTGGGGAAAAGGTGTCGTCGACAAGCTGAAAGCCGAAGGCGCTTCGATGGTTTCGCTCAGTCCAGGGTTGAATCCATCCGTCGCCATCTTTGTCGCGGAGAAAAAGGTCTGGCTCACATCCCTTTCTACCCATTCACTTCCGATTTATCTGCGACCGTCAGGGCGCTCCTGCTAGCATCAAGATCTACGGTCTCCTCGCCCTCTCCGGTGTTCCAACGTGCTCCAAGACCTTTTACAAGGCTGATCGCGCTCAGATCAAGTGGAACGAACTCGGCACGCAGGCCCTGGTCCTCACCCAGACCGAGGTTGACAACTCCAACAAGAGCTACTACGGAGAGACTTCGATGTATCTGCTTAGCGCAGCGGGTAACTTTGATTGTCGTGTCTCCCTCGACAAGGAGGGTCCCATTCACGACGTCGCATGGAGCCCAAACAGCAAAGAGTTTGGAGTGGTGTACGGCTGTGAGTCGGTGTCCTTGCTCATCCAGCTACGCAGCTCACCCTTTGTTCGACAGACATGCCCGCTAAAACGATGCTATTCGACCAGCGCGTCCGCACTCTCCACGACTTTGGTTCAGCGCCACACAATACCATTTCGTTCAACCCTCAGGGCCGCCTTCTTCTCCTCGCCGGATTCGGTAACCTCGCCGGCAAGATCGACGTCTTTGACCGGCGCACGCTGAGCAAGGCTTGCACCATGGACGCCCCGAACACATCTTACTGTTCTTGGTCTCCCGACGGACGTTTCCTCTTGACTGCGACGCTGTCCCCCCGTCTGCGCGTCGACAACGGGATCAAGATCTGGCACGCGAGCGGTCCTCTCGTCCATGTGCAAGCCGTCGAGGAGCTCTACCAAACCAGTTGGCGCCCCACTCCGGTCGATCAAGCACCGCCGTTCGGCCAGACTATGCCGCTGGCCCCACAGCCCTCGCCAAGCGTGCTCGCCGCCGCCCTCACGTCCAAGCCTGCGTCTGCCAAGCCGGCGGGTGCCTATCGGCCCCCTGGTGCACGTGGGCTCGCTACGCCGGCGATCTTCAAGCGCGAAGACGAGGGCGGGGCACCGCGCGCGCCTACCACAGCGAGCGGGAGTGCGACGCCTCCGCGAGCATACAACAGGGGTCGGGACATCCCTGGAGCGCCGATCAACGGGACCCCTATGAATGGACATGGACAAGCGGGACGGCGACACGTGCCGGGGGCGCCTCGGACGCCGCCGCCCACCGGCGAGCCAGGGCAGCAAGGACAGGGACAAGACAAGAAACGGAAGAAGAAGGAGAAGAAGAGGGACGGTTCGGGCGCGGTCACGCCAAACGGGGGGTCTGCGAGGCCGTCGTTGGACGTGTCGACCAACGGCGTGCAGGTCGAGGTGCCGGAGCCTGAGGCTGCGGCGACGTCGGTCCCGCCTACGCCAGGTGCGGAGCAGCTGGACCCGATTGCGAAGAAGGCGCGGAATCTGAACAAGAAGGTGAGCGTCGTGTTTGGTGTCGGGGAGCTCGGCGTGACGTGTTCGTGCCACAGTTGAAAGCCATCGAGGAGCTCAAGGAAAAGGCCAAACGGGGCGAGCGTCTGGAGGCGACGCAACTCAAGAAGATGGAGGGCGAAGCGGACATTCGAAAGGAGCTGGCCAGTCTCGGGGTCGCGGGATGAGGTGGTGGGCTCGTTTCTTGGTTTCTGT
>JBBPMC010001282.1:0-11902 GCA_038090115.1 Strobilomyces echinocephalus
TCAGTGCGTACTCGGACCCCCTCTTCTCTACGACGCTCTGAACTCGAGGCAGTCTGCGCGATCTCGGCTCGGTATTACAGTGAGAAATCCGAGATTTACCCGGTGGCGATGCATTTCGCCAAGCACTCGGCGGCCAACGCGCTCATCGACGGATGGAAGTCTGTCGAGCTCTGTCAGGCGTACATCCTCATGAGCATCTACGCCGTGCCCGCGCGACGATGGGAGGAAGACCGGAGTTGGCTGTACACGGGCCTCGCCGTCAGGTAAACTTCGGCGTCACTTTTCGCTCGCACCATACTCAACCCACGTGCCAGGCTCGCCACGGATTTGAATTTGCATCATGCGCCGACGACACAGCCACAGACGGAACGCCAGGAGCGCGAGATGCTCAATCGGACGCGGGTGTGGATGATCTGTTTCAACTTGGATCGATCGACGGCGACGCAGTTCGGGAAACCGAGCACGATCAAGGAGGATTACATCACGAGGAACTCGGCGGATTGGTACAGACGATCGCGGTGTCGAGACAAGGTGCGTCGGCACGCTCTCTTGTGACGATCGCGGACCTGACGTGTGGGCGTTAGTACGACATTCACCTGTGCGCGTATTCGCAATTGTTGCGCATCGTCGGACGGTTTCACGAGGTCGTGTTTTCGGATTCAAACGCGCCGACAGGACTGAACAAGGCGCGTGCGCGCGTTTCCTCTTTTTGCATGTTGACTGACTATCGAGACGTCCAGTCGTTGGATTTCCTCGCGGTGACGTTGCAGCACGACGCGGAGCTGACGACCTATTATGAAGAGTGGAAGCAACGGTTTCAGTCCGAGTCGGATCCCAACGGTACGTCGCGTCCTTTCGGTGGCTCGCTCTATTCACGTCGCGCGTAGATGCGGGATGTCGATTTCGTTGTACATTGCTGCCGTTGTGAGTGTTCTTGTCTGCGTCCGACTTGAGCGTTTGACTGAGTACGACATAGCCTCGTCAATTACTCGCGGTTGGTCATGTATTCGTTCGGGTTCCAGCACGCTTTCGAGCGGGGCATCGAAGCGCGCGACAACGTGTTTCTCACCAAGGTACGTTTTCGTATCGACCCACCGATCGGCGCTCAAACGGATGATCATTGATTTGGCAGTGCTTTGAGGCTGCGACGGCTGTCATCAAGCACATGACCGACGTCCTTGCGCCGAGTGGGCTCATGCGTTCGTCTCCGGACGGTGAGTCTCGTCTGCGATTTGGTGGTCGTCGCTGATCTCATGTACAGGCCACTTCATCTTTGCGTCGTTTGCTTCGGCGTTCTTGCTCAAGGTAAGTTCCTCCATTCGCCTTGACTGGATCGGTGCTCAAAGAATTTGAAACCAGCTCTTGCGACCCGAGTTCGTCCACATCCTCACCCGAGAGATGGAAGACGAGATCTTCGACTCAATCGGTCGACTGATCACGACGCTGCAAGAGCTGGCCATCGACGAACGGCACACACCCCGTCTGTACGCGCGCTTCCTCGCGGGACTGCTCACCAAGCATCGGAGGGGCGGGGGCGGGATCGGCGGGCGTCTGCAGCCGCATCCCCCGGCGAGTCAGCTCGCTACAACCACACATGGGTATGAGGCACGTGGGTCCCACGCACCACAGGCTGGCGCTCAGGGTCAGGGACGGCCCGGACCCGCCGGGCCGGAGGGGCGTCAGGGCGGCGACGCGATGCAGATGAAGCTGGGTCTAGCGCCGAGCACCGTATCCTCGCCCGGCTCGACGACCAACGCGTCGGTGTACCATGCCGCCCCGGCAGCGTTCGAGCACGACGTGAACATGGCGGACGCGTTGGCGGACGGGACGTTGGCGACGATGCACGCGCTCAACGAGGTGTGGTGGGGAAACATGATGATGCCCGGGTGCGTGTGCCGTCCTCGCGTTCCGTGCGGTGCTGACGCTCTCGCTTGGCAGGTTCTCGTGGCCCGAGGCGCCGCTGATGAACAGCTTGAACGACGGACAACAGGAGGGCATCCCTGGGATTCATCCTGGGTATGGGGCGTTTTTGACGCCCGAGGTTCAGCTCGCTATGTGACCGCGTCGACGCGTTTCTCCGTTTTTTTTTTCTTTCTTCTTGGCCTCTCCCACGGACGATGACGATAAGTATAACGCGCTTCGATTAATATAGCCTCACATCTCTTATGTATTTCGCGACGGCGTCGCCATACGTTTTTCCGAACTTAGGACACCGCAGTGGCTTCCCGTTTTCGCGACCCCTTTGAGTTGATCGCGTCGTTGAGATCGCGTTCAGGAGACCTTACAGCTTTTTTCTGGCGAGTACTCTGAGCCTGACTGGCCCTCCGGGCCTGACTAACCAGTGAACGTTTGAACAGTGAACACACGTCAACGCTCTGGTTGATTTTGAGGTCGGCTCAAACGGTGGATGCCATGCTGTAAACGACCAGACCGCCGCGCGTAGCCGCTACACCAAAAGGCAGAAATATTGAATGTTTGTCATTCAGTATCGCGGACGGTATATGTACTAGTTACGGGACCTAGGTAAGCCAGCGTGCTTACACATGCGTTCCGTCCGACACCGGTCCAAGTTCCTGGTATGAAAAACAGAGCCGCAGTGCGGACCCGTTTAGAGCGCCAGTTTCTCCATCGACGGATCGTTCCTTTATGCATCATGATCTCTAGATCTGGGCTGATGACGCTCGTCTGGGAAGTGACGAGTCCGCCTGTGAACCGTACTACGTGCCTGCCCCTCGGACGAGCAACGATTCGGGCACACCGAGAGACTTAACCTTGGCACCTCCATGCGATCTGGTGACCGTTTCCTCGGAGATTTCGACTGGCTAGCCCACGCCGATATGACCGGAGCGAGGTGCAAGACGAGGAAACGGACAGAAGAGGAAGAGGGCTTGACTGTACCGCCGGGGAAGCGTTCTCGAGAAACACGTCCTTGAAAGGTTTGTGACATAACTCCGTGGCCGACGACGACGCCCCTTCGTTGGAGCTCGAGTCGACATGGAACCTCCCTCCTGCGGGACGAGGAAGTACGAGAGAACGCCGGGAAGGCGAGCGTCACAGTACCTGAACGTTTGTTTGTTGGTGATAGACCACAGTCTCACTTAGCTCAGGCGAAATGGACGAACCCGAGGAAATTTGAAGCATTTTTAGGCCGGCTTCGTATATCACAGGTAAGTGAGGACCCTGCACCTACTGGCGGGTTACATAGAAGAATACATGGGTATCGATGCATTCCTTGCATCCACGCTCTCCATGGTCCACGCTGCGAGAAGTAGAAGAAAGAAGATATCGAACCGAAGACACTCAAAATTGAACACTGTCGAAAGCGTCCGCTACTCGCTCTTGTGTTGAAACGAGCTTTATTCGCGTCCCATATTCGACCAGCCGCCGCTACCTCGTGGTCTCAGTGCCTTCTAGCGTGACTGTCCTCGGGCTGAACTGCGTATTACCTTGCTTGACAAGGTTTCTGGGGTTTGGGGACCCCATAATTGTGGGAACGAACTCGCGACGGAAATAATTTCTTTTTTAGATCACACCGGTTTTCCTTTTTAGATTGTAGCCGGCCGCGACCGTTCTGCAGAACCCATAATGCGTGGGATAACCTACCGGGCTTTTCCGTGTGTGGCACGCATAGTCTTCAGCTCGTAGAACAAATTATACCGATGAACTAATACGTCATGTACTTGAGGTATGGCGGGGAGTGCGTCAAGCAAGGTGTTTGCCGCTGCAGGCGGCCTTTCCGAGTCTCATCATGAATTCAATACTCGCAAGGCGTCCCTACCGTGGCTTTGATCCCATATTAGGCAGACCTAGTAACCGTTCAGCTCGGCTTTTAGAAAGGCTTCGCACACCCTGGTAACGAGGGCATTATTACTTCAGGAGTAGGTGTCCTTTATCATCGTGGCAAAGACAACGCTACTGTCATGAAGACGTGAAGACGCACTCTTGAGCCGCGCCATCCATGAGGGGTATGTACTAAGTTGACTGACCCATGCCTAATACTGAGGTTATGATCATTGTGTTTCCTCCGCGCGATTTATGGTCTACCTCAGCCCTTGCGATTTTTCTTAGACAAGAAGCTCTTTCGATGTCTCCGCCGATTGCGTGTTGTGTTGAGTGGGTCTTTCTCTTTTAATTCTCAAGTTCGTCCAGTCATGCTCCGCGTAGACAGATCAAAAAAATTGCAAGGTTACCTAGATGAACTAGACGAAAGCGCTGTTTTTCGCCTGCGGTGTTCCTGAGAGCGTTGCACGCTGGCACAAAACCAGGTTACTGGCTCCTTGTACGCATGGTGACCATCAAGACTATACAGGAGTGAACATGCAAGCATTTGCGTTCGATTTTCACTGACGTCCGCCGCCATTTCGCTACTATGTTGGAAGTCGTACACGCGGCATTGCTTTCTTCCGGCGTTCAGTCTGATCTTCGGCTTGGAGACCCGAACTACCCGCGACAGTGCGCCGTCTAAATACAGATACGCTTGTGTTTCCATTGTCAGTTTTGTCTGCGAACGCTGACATGCCGTGAACAGATGAACTACCGTCGACAAATGCGTGGAACATGCAAGCGTCAACGGGTTGATATATTTTGTATAATCATGCTTATGACAAGTTATGAGTGACCCAAGATCTGCCAAGAAGGAAGCTTGCATCCTAGACTACGCCAGCTCCATTGGGTATCGGTTGTCACAATCATTGTGAACTTACTCACGTGGTCTAGTTAGCTCGTGTGCCCTGGCACTATTATCCACAGCCACGAAGATAAACACACGTCTCAACACACACACCTTATTGGTGTGTCCGTACTAATACAGGTTACTACTTGTACGGTCTTACTGTGTCCAAGTGCTGATCTGGCAGGCGCCCTTGTCGTAGGACTCAAGTTCCGATGTCAAGGGCTCAATGCTGACAACTGGCAGTTTGCGCTCAGCGGTCCACGCCATCCAACAGCGGCGTGCCATCGATCGCTTGATGGGCATCGATTCTCAGAGGAATCTGCTATGCCGAGTGCGACGGTCGATCAAGTGAAGCGTCGCAATAAAGGGGGGTAAAACCCACCTTTGCGTCGCCGTCTCGGTTTTCTCGTTGCGCCAACTCCAACAAGTGTGACTGTCTAGCATCCGTTGCGAAGAATAGAACCGCTCGCACTTGTCGCAGGAAAATTCGTACCGCTTGCCGTACTGTGCAACTTCGTGGCGCAAGCGATCGTGGTGTCGTGTGAGCAACTCTGGACATCCCAATGGAAATACTTTTGAGGCTTTACTTCGTGCGTCTTCACGTGGATTCGTTGAGTGTAGTACATGGCTCCCCAGCATGAAGGAAATGGACAAGGAAACAAATTGCCCTCCCAGGTAGCAGCTGTAGAAGGGTCTGACTCGAGGACGATCTGATCGCATTTCTGTGACGTAGCAGTGGAAGAATCCTGGTACGATGTTCCGGGATGAGGCAAGGGTGTAAAGAAATCAATGATGGAGGAGGATCCACAGGTTGCATAATCAACATCGTCACCTGCGCCTTCTGACTCTAGTTGACCTTTTACACATACAGTTGCGGAAACACAACCAATTTGCCAGAGCCCCCAGGAATTTTTTTGGGGACAAACTGACTGCAGATTCAAACTCAGAGCGCCAGAAAGCGCCAGAAAACACACTTCCTTTATTTTTCCCGCACTTTTTGGGGTGGCCAAATTTTCGAGCCATTTGAGCAACACATTTTAGCCTTATTAGGGGTCACTTTTCCATATTTGGAAGGTAAAAATATGAGGTCGCAGCGGGGGCGACGGGGCTCTCGACGCTCCAGTGGGACACGCGAGCCAGCGTAGATGACGAGGTAGCTCGAAGCGAGCGCAGCCAGCCTATCCAGTTCCTCCAAAAGAAGTCGCTCTAAACGCGCACCCGCACTACGCCGCGTCAACGAACCGGGGTGTCGAAAAGTCGTATGCCGCGGGACGCAACTTGCGTGTAAGTTATTAGTTAGTCTGACACACAAAAAGCAGGGGGGAGGGAGCCCTGATTCGGGCAAAAGAACGCACTGAGCTCGGCCATGACCGTCTTTCAGTACCTCGTGGATCCCTCGATAGGCGGGAGCGAGATAGAGAGGAAATGCTTCTGGTCTGGTTTGAGGGACCATTCGCCTGCGCCCGGGACGACGTCGATGGTGATCGAACCGCAGCGGTTAGCGAGAGCGCAGCCACGGCGGTCGATTGATTCAGGCTGCACTGGACGTGGGGTAGTTGGCGTGCACTCGGCACATCCTTGATCTGTGTTGTGAGTCTGCACGAGGACTCAAGGGCCCACAGGTCTGCGCTGTGTGCCTGCCCAAACCGGTTATTCCAGATACAGCGGTATGTGTACAGGCGACCTACTCCTGGGTGGTCTACCACGACGACGGCGTCATACGAGCAAATGTCAACATTCGAAAAGAGGTCTTCTAGAAGTGCGCCGTGGTTGGGACGCGTGCCAGGAGCGAGCTTGTTCAGTGCATATGAACTAGGACAGAGGAGAGTCTTTGAACAGAGAATTGAAACAGCACGAAAGAATACCTCTGAGAGGACCAAGCGACAAGAGAGCGATTCCAGAGAATGCGAAAATGCTGGTGAATGGCAGCAAAGTCAACAGAGCGACGTGCACAGCCATCATACTAGTCGGTATGTAACAGCTTGGAGTGATCAACTCCTGGTGAACGGGGGCAATGGGAGGTGTTGATTGAACACAGAGGACAGGTGCCGGCAGTAACCTGAAGGCACGTAAAGTCACTGCCACAACTCAAACTCGATCATTTTTGAGCATTTTGGCTATTTTTTTAGGGGGTGGCCAAAAATTTCGGGGTCCAATAAGTCTCAAGTCTCAATGGGTTTTTCTGACATGACCATGCCGTTTATTGGGTCCGGTGAAGATTATTGTGTCGTGTCGAGTACCCAGTCGTGTGGTCCACTGCAACACGATCAACGACAACTCCAGAAAACGCTAAGCATGAGCATACCTTTGGCGCTGGTGGTGTCGAAGACCCAGTGGGGCTCATTGAATGTGTATATACCTGGCGACAAAGTGGTCAACATACAGTCTGTGCACTAATAGAGACGTGAGATTACCTTCAGCGATAGAATCCGAAACAACCAGGGACAATGTTTGGGGTAAGGCACCGAGTGTATCAGACTGCTTGAACGTGCTTTCCTGAAGAGATGCCCAAAGAGATATCTCGTTCGCTGTTTGGTACAATGATCGTAGTGGTCTCTGAAGTTATCTGAGACATCGTCGCCGCATGATGCTCAGATTCTGAAAGAGGCAACCGAGCTCACGCCCCTACCGGCAGGTCACCAGAGTGCCGAAGAACGCCCTCATTCTTGCCCTGTGCAGAGAGCGACGTCCAAAGACATAGTAGTAAAATTTGAACACGACGCCATGGCACCTCGCCGTGTAGCCTACTTACCTGCCTACTCACCTGCTCAAGTCGGGGCTGCGGCACATCGTTGCATGTCGCAGGAGTCCTTGCCCAGCTCTGTAGCGTCAAAGCAGTGGTAAGTACTTGTAGATGTGACGACCACAACAGCAACTTGTCTGCATGGATATCGCTCATATCATGTCAGGCGTGCTTGAAAGCATTCATTCGAGGACAAAAACATCATTGAAATAATATCCCCTTCAATCCGCCCTCCGTACGCCTCAAAATTTACCGCCAACTCCCTTGATGCGCGGGAACTAATGTAAGACTGTATCCTGGTATGAAACCAAACTGGCCATATATCATGATGCATCATACGCATAACTAGTCAACGGATCAGTATGCTATCAGCTGTCAGTGTCGCAATTGGACTTACTAAGATGCAGAGGTCCTCCGAAGGTGCGTCGTCAGCAGCAGAAGCGTCGCGTGGCACATTCTCCACTGGCAAGGCACCGACGACAGCCAGTGTAGCCAAACCAGAGAGGACGGCGAAGATAGAGAAACGCATTACGTTCAAGTTCGTGATAGAGTGAAGAATCGGAAGACCAGAGGGTAAACTCGAGTGCTTGTGGGACTAAAGCGACACACAAGACGCGTTTATATCTCTCTATAGGGTGGTCAGTGCGCAAGCGGACTAACAGGGAACCGAACAGAACTTCCAGAGAAGTTTGATAGTGGCGCCTGGGTGAGCACATTGTTATTCCCTCAAATGAGACGCCGCACTATATACTTACTAAGTAATTAATGGCAGCAGTTGGAATGCGTTGGTCTTTCAAGTTTCAACCCGGTTGACTGGGCCAGAGTCACGAGTGCCAATGACATCGCGTGAAGCGTTTCGAAGACGACCCAAGACCCTAGTGAGTGAGTGTACTAGTAGGCCCGCCTGCGTCTGGTCGGTCGAGACGGGCGAACGACTCCGATGCGTGTTCGGATTAGCCACACCTCTCGTAAGGACACTGAATACTAGTACCCATTCAGATCGGTGTTTCGCTTGTGCCCTTTGGGCGGAGGTTTTAGCCAAAGTGTCATACATTGTAGGGTGTTCCGGTCCAATCAGAGCCCACGTAGAGCCTCGCGCAGCCCCTCGCGAAAGTCTCAAGCGCATAACGTGATGGGCCTATACTCAGATCTGCAAAGTAGAGTATATCACGTTATCGATTTGACAGCTCTTTTGCAGCTCTTTTGAATGTGTTAGCCGACTCTGGCGAGGTGCTAACCAAATCAAGCTACTTAAAAGCTCACAAAAAGCTCGCTTAGGCGGTCCCGGTTTCTTGATCTGAGCCTCTGGTTTGCAGAAGTTGCAAATAGGCTGGCAGGCCCATCAACATACGCGAAGCAGAGTTGCGGCTCTATGCAAAATAGGAATAAGTCGGGCTTCATGCCACAAGACACCTTTTTAGAGGCTCAGTCAGCCAATCAGACTCTGGGCTGAAAAGGGCTCGCTACTCGCAGAACGATCTTGGAGCAATAACGTTACATGTTCTGCGAGATGCGGCCGCTACTTCGGCATCCCACTTAGCTCGGCACTCCTTAAAACACTTAATTCTACTCACTTTACATATTCTCCACAAGACCAGCTAGCACCTGTAGCATATTCAGAGTCTAAGCGAGCTTGAACCAGCTTGGTTGATGGAGAAATGAGTGAGATAGCAGCGTTGCCCGCCGAGGCGTGCCGTAGCTGAGTCTGAAAACTGTCCAGCTCAGGATTCATGATGCTGGACCCCCGATCAACTTTTTACAAATTTAAAGTCGTTAGCTATTGATCATGGACGATACCCGTGACTTCCAGAGCTATCCAAAAGAACAGATGAATGCCGTGAACAGGTTGAGCAAACGAGGTGAGACCTTCAGTGATCCTATCAAAGCGTTGCTGATCGAAGACTAGCGGTGTACGAGTACCAGACCGTCCACGACATCGTCAACGCTGCTTCTGTCGTACACGTATCCTTCCTTCCACCCTCGACCTCTGGTGCCTACGACGATCCCGAGGACCGCACGCCAGTCATATTACCGATGATTGGCAAGATAGGCGTTTATCCGGATAGCGACGACGACGCCCCCGTATGCTATCTACATGGTAAGTGAGAACGCCGCGAATTTATCTCACGTTGCTTCGGAAGGCGTACATCTTTCGGTCGCCTTGAACTCTCCCCGACAGGACACGCGTCTAGCCGTCTGATGAAAATCTCGCCACGAGCGTCTGCCGCTGACGCAGGGGAGCCGGACGGGTTACCCGTGTGCATCGCAGCGACCCACGTCGACGGCCTTGTGCTCGCCTTGAGTCCCTTCTCTCACAGCTACAACTATCGCTCTGCCATCCTCCAGGGTAGTGCCACGGTCGTGTCGGGCGACGACGAGAAGCTATGGGCGATGACGCTTCTCACCAACGGCGTCCTACCACAACGGTGGGAAACCTCGAGGAACCCGCCCACTAGCGCCGAGATGCAGACCACGCGGATCCTCAAGGTGCGTATCAGGAGCGCGAGCGCAAAAGTGAGAGCCGAGGGGCCACACGACGAGCGAGCGGACGTGGAGAACGAGGAACTTGTCAAGAAGGTGTGGACGGGTGTCGTGCCGGTGAGTCTTGCGAATCTGGATTTTTTTTTCCTTCGCAAATCGACGTGCGCGTGCTTCTAGGTGTTTGAGGGATTCGGCGAGCCTATCCAGAGCGCATACAATGCTGTGCCCACTATACCCGAAAGCATTCGGAAGTATCTGAGGCAAGAAAACGTAATAAGAAAGAACGATGCCATCCGTGCTGCGAAGGGTGGTAATCGCAGCGTCGTCGAATAGGTATTCATTGCGCTGTTACGAATGCGGAGACTGATTTCGCTTTCTTTTCCTCGAACGCATCCAAAAGTCTACGTAACGAACATGAAGCCCCGTGTGCCCACGGCGGCGATACTGTATTCGTAATTTTTTTTTCTCTGATTCGTCTGAGAAACGATGCACTTGGCCATAATCGGGTGTCCTAATTGTGTCTCAGTGCACTGTCCTATCGAGTCTCAGCTGTGGGACCAATTCGCGTGTTTATGTAAATTCCTTGATCAATGACCTTTTGGGTGAGCCGATATCCGAGTTTCCACTATAACCTTTCAATGTTCCTAGCGTCGAATACGTTGCTCGTGCTCGCGTTCAATGGCTGCGCGAGTGTTCTACCTCAGACTTCTCAACTGACGTGCTTGAGAGTCGGCGATCAAACCATTTGTCTTCTCACTCACATGCGGTCTCGGCGATGTCGACGTCACCACGTAAACGAGCTAGTTGCGACGGCTTCGCATCGCCGGCCCGCACATCATGCACGCCCGGACGTGTCCCGGGACCTGATACTACAGCAGCGCGAGCTCGGCTGTCTTGGGATCAAACGACGGTCTCACCTCTCCGTTTCGAGCAAGACGCGAGACCGACGAGTGGTGTCTGTCTGACGATGATCAGGCGACGACTCGCGGTAGCTGACGGACGATGCACTCCGGGTCAAGGGTGGCACGCACACCTCGCATAGACAGAGTGCAAATCTTGCCTTTCATAAGGTTAGGAAGACCTGTCTACTTACTACAAGCATGCAAAGTACTCAGTACTACGAGCGCATATACCCGACAACCGATTGACGCCGAGCAGAAGAAGAGTAAAGAAGCAAGAGAAAGAAGAGAAAGTGATGATACCAACGCCAGTCATGCGGGATCAAGAAACGCTGGGACGTGATGGGAGTTGAATATATGCTCGTCAAAGTGGCCAGAGAAAAACAAGCAGTCGGTGGTGCCTGGTGCGTTCAAGGAAGCAAGCGAGACTTTTCATTGATGAAGATGCCTCGAGTCTGGAAAAAGTTGAAGTTAAAGTCTCGCATGCATGGGCCACGCATGGGACGAACCTCCTCTTCCCTCATGGCCTCGTGCTGCCTCGCGCGCTCCCTCTTTTGGGCGTACCTTTGGTACGCTATGTACGAGAATACACCAAAGGAGAGGAGAGAAACGAGAAGAATCCGCAAGGGGGTCAAGGCACTCTCTTGCGCGATGGAGGCGTCCATCCCGAAGGGGAACCAACTAGTGGAGCACGCAGAAGACAACTTGTCATAAGGGATCGCATGGTGCTGCATGGACATAACCTTGAGTAAAGTGTAGGACGCAACCCATAGCGACGGACCTCGAGGCGGTAGATAAACTCGGTCACTGGGACCGCTCGGTCTGGATGATCCAACATGTGCAGCGTCTGGAACTCGTCCTCAGTGCCATTCTTGAACTTGAGACGAACGAAGTCGCGGAACTCGGGCGCGGGGCCACGGTATATCTCAAATGCCAATGCGGAAACGTAGTTGGCTTTAAATCACATGAAGTCATGGAAAGCAACCTAATAGAGGTACGCACGAATGCCGGTGATTTGTCCATTGGGACCCTTCGCCTTCAACATGGAGAAAAGAGATATGAAAGGTTGGTAGCTGGTCTCGATGAGCAAGAATCGGAGCGGGTCAT